>RJWM01048053.1:0-11512 GCA_004363535.1 Dasyprocta punctata | reverse complement strand
CTGTGGGGCAGAATCCCAAGAACCTTTAGGGACAACTAGTGAACCTTCCTGGCCCAAAAGCCTGCAGAAGAGGAGATTTGTCTGGCAGAAGAATTTCCCTGAGCCCTAACTGGAGACAGCCCAGCAGCCCTGGGCGTGGGGCAGGAGGGCAGACAGATCAGCCCCCACCCAGGGGCCAATGAGGGCTGTGAGCTGAGGAGAACAGGCGCCTCCAGGATCTCAGCGCTCTGACTCTATGCATGGGGAATGTCGCCCTCCAGCACAATCACTGTGCTGACTCCCCCACCCCAAACTACGGGCTCCACTCCACTCCACTGCAGCCCAGCAGCACACAGATGCACCCGCCCCCCAGGAGTATGTGCCCTGATGCCCGCTGAGATGGAGCAGCTGTCAACCTGAGCACCCCACCCATCACGTGGTGTTTGTGCACTACTTCAAAGGCACAAATCAAAGTCTATGCATTATATTTAAAAAAAACAGGATAGAGTGTGAGGCTCAGTGGTAGAATGCTCTCCTATCATGCCTAAGGCCCTGGGTTCAATTCCCAACCCTATAAAATACTAAATAAATACAGGAATTATAACCAAAATCACCTGGAATCACATCATGAAGTGATAATTGTTGGTAACATTTTTACTGAGCACATTACTTTTCTTTGTATTTACTGTCTGTCTTCATGGAGGGCACTACTCCACACCACTGGGCATTTTTCAATATCGTCTATTGAATGGCTGCATAAACCTCCTTCTCAGACATGTATAGTCTTATCTCCATTGTTTGGGTTTGAATCAGGCTTCAAATTAAACATATATTTATGTCAATGTCCATACATTTTATTGCTGAGAGAATTGCTTTTAGACTTTTCCTGTTTTTCCTATCACCATTGCACATGGCCTTCAAGGTAGCTGTGTAGCTGGGACAAAATACCCAATACCTGCAACCTGAAAGAGAAGTTTAACTTGGCTCACGGTCTTAGAAGATTCGGTCCATGGTCTGCTGCTCCAAGGCAGATTCAGCACGGGGGAAGGACTTGAAGGAGAAGAGCTGTGCATATCATGGCAGTCAGGAAACAGAGAGAGAGAGAAGAAACCAGGGAGCAAAACAATACCTACTTCCAGGTCAGACCTTTAGGAGCCCACCTCCAGTCAGGCCCCACCTCCTACCCGCACATGCAGCTATGAAGTCACTGACGGATGAACCCCCTGATGAGTTCAGCGCCCCTGTGATCCAGTCGCCTCCCAGAAGCCCCGCCTCTGAGCACAGGAAACTCCGGGGGGACATGTTAGATCTAAACCGTAGCAGCAGCCACATCGCTCTTCAGTTCTGGCTCGTTGTTTATTAAGTATTCGCACTGAATTGCATTTCCTTCAAGACACTACCAACCAAAGACTGAGCAAAGCATCTCCACTGGGGGACAGCGGGAGCCTTGTCTGACTCAGTCTAAGGGCATCACAGCGGCATCCAGGACCTGCCAGACCAGGACACTTCCACCCAAGCTCTCTTCCTGCTCCTTCACTTGCTTCCTAGAAGGCCCCGGGTAAAGCCACCCACTTCCTACTCACGGGCAGATTTTGCCTCGCTGATCTCTGCTCTTTGGGGCAGTGTCCTGCTTTGTCTCTGCTGTCACCGTTTCAGGACACTCCGAGCTGTCCCTGCAGCTACATGCCACAACTCCCAGTGTGTGACTGTGGCCTCAAAGATGGAGAAAGTTGGAGACAAATCTCCAAATGAAAAGGTTTCGCTGGGAAGCAATGCAAAAACGAGGACTGCAACCTGCCAAGACCAGGACGGTGCCTGTGTGTTGAGAGAACAGGACAGAGGCAGGGTCTCCCTAGGACAGTGCGCCCACACGGCCGTTGTGAAGGGGGCTCCTGGTCCCTGGGGTGGCAGGGGAGCTGGTGATCTCTGGCTGCTGAGAAGCACAGGTCGCCAGGCCAAGCTTGTCTGACCACGAAGGCTGGCAGTTCTGACACCAGCTGCCACGAGGAAAAACAGCCATCGTGAGGATGGGCAGGCACGGGCTGGACTGGCCTAGCGGGCAGTTCCTGGAAAGACCTCTCACACTTGGGCGCTTCCACCCGCAGCCGCTGGCTGTTCCAGACGGCATGAAAAGCGTTTCCGTTCGCAGGCCCTCTCTTCCTCCTCCAGCATGGCCACTCTGGAGGTCACGTTCCTGGACCTCCTCGTGCTGACCCCTCGTTCATGCTGCTGACCCTCCTGGCCGAGATACAGAAGGTGGGGAGGGAAGGGGTTGAGGTGACAACACAACAGGGAGGGGAAGAGAGCCGCCCTTTGCAGCCCGCAGGCCCCGTGAGCAGCCGAGGGCGGCAGGGTCGGGTTCTCCCCAACACAGGACCAGCAGCAGGACAGAGATGCAGGGGAAAGTGAGCTCCGGTGCGCATCTGGGGAGAAAGCAGGGTCCTGCGGGTCTCACCCAGAGCGGAGTCCCTTCCGGCCAGGCCCCCCGCCACCCCTCAGTCCCACAGCTGCCTGGGCGGGGCCTTCGCTCACTTTCCCATTCATTTATGTGGAGTGAAAAGCAGGGGAGGTGCTCTGAAGCTGAGGCAGGAGGATCGCTAGTTCAAACCCAGCCTGGGCACTACAGTGACTTAGTGAGAACCCGTCCCAACATTTTAAAAAGAGCTAGGATGTAGCTCAGCACAAAGGCCCTGTGTTCAATCCCCAGTACTGCAAAAAAAGGAAGTGGGGGAGTCAGCACAGGGGGCTCTATCCAGAGGACACACAAGGCATCCGAGGGAGCAGCAGGTGACGGCCCAATGGTGACCCTCACTGTGGCTGAATCAGAACTCAGGACCCCAGGCCAAGTGAGGGCCGTTCAGCCACGCCAGGAAAGGCGTCTGTGGGGCACCGTCCAGCCCATTCTGTTCCCCCCTGGAACCCGTGAGGAGCCACTTTCCGCTGCAGAATCTGTCGAAGCCTGCGAGGGCTTCTGCACACATCACACCCTCGACTCCTGACGAGCCAGTTAGAAAACACAGGGATCGTGAGAATGAGAGCCACTGGGTTCTTCCCGGTGCGCTGTGAGTGGGGTGGCCCCGGGGCTGGAACCCAGCACTGCGAGGCCGGCACTGCGGGCTACATGCAAGAGGTAGCCCGGTGCCGACCCCACTGCCACAGGGACAGGGCGAGCAGCCTCGGCCCTGCCCTGCCCTCTCCCCGCCCGCCCCGCGCCAGGCTGGCCTTCTGCAGACCTCAGCCTCGCAGCAGGGCTCAGGTAAGCCGTGTGCAGGGAGGCGGAGCTGGGGCGGGCGCCCAGGTCTGCTGCTCACACCGCGTGTCTCCCGCTCTTTGGAACCAGTCCTGGGGGCCTCCTTCCAAAGCTCCGGGTCAAAGCTCGGGGCAGTCCGGACCCTGGGGACAGACACACACTCTGCGACAGACAGGCTCGGGCCAGCAGCTCTGGAAGTAAATCCACAGGGAGGGGCGGGCTTCCTGGTGGCTCTGGGAGGGCAGCTGGTCCCCAAGAGTGATGCCCCACAAGGCCCTTGCGTCACCCTGGCCGGACGGGGAGAGGGACGCAGTGAGGACAACACTTCAGGCTGCACTTGCAGCTGGCACTCATCTTACACACGACGCAACAAGAGATGAGCGGGGAAGACAGCCGCAACCACCGCCGTTCGCATGAATTTCCGCACGGACGCAAGCGCGCTGGTTCCCAGACGTCGGGAGGCCTGGCTCCCTTCCCGAGGGCCCAGGTCGCTGAAGTGCTCCACTGTGCCTCAGCCCCTTCTTGTGTCTGGTGGCCGCGCACAGGGCCCTGTGAGCCCCACGCAAGTCTCTGGGGGTGCAGGCGAGCCGCGTGTCCTGGGAGGACCCGAAGAGCTCAGGGTGTCCTATTGCTGCACTAGGAGAGTGGGGCCAGCCGGGTCGGGGGCATTTCTGAAGGAGGATGCGCAGCCGCCCAGCACGGGGTGGCCCCCTCGCCCTGGAAATACCGGGAAAGAAGAAGGACAGCGTGCAGGGACATCTCAGATGCCTTTGTCTGCGGCGCTGGCCTAGCTAACTGGGGTTAACGAGATGGCGTTGCGTGGTTAGGGCGGCACTGGCCCTGGAATCTGTTGGTGGTGAGCGCCACCTTGTGTGCCTTTTGTATTTCCGGAGACCACAAAGTCACCCTGGCTGTCAGACTGCGACCCGGGCCATCTGTCTGCACCTTCCTACCCCCATCCGAGGGCTTGCACCCATCATCTCGGATCCATGCCTGCGGGCTCGCCCCACTTTCTGGAATTAAGAGGAATATTAAGCTGCTGGTCGGAGCCCAAGGCCCAGGCGTCCCCTCCCCACCACTCCGCCACCCACCGGGACTCCCCAGGCCCCCACAGCGGGGACTGCTGCCATGCTCCATGCCCACCAACCTGCTGCTCCAGCTGCCCAGTTGTCCTCAGGGACCCCCCCTCCACTCCTGCACCCCTTTCTGGAGACTTGCTAGACTTTGCTTCATAACACAGCACATGCGACCTGTCCCCAAGACACACCTTCCCAGCAGCGTGCTGCCCCTTCGATGCCAATCACAGCCAATCACAACCAAGCACTTGGAACAGAGGATGCCCCACCCCATCCACCAGAACCTCCAGGTCCCCACATTTAGACCACCAGGGCAGGGGCAGCCGGGGGACATCAAGGGCACGGCACAGAGGGAAACCCACAGGGGAGGACCATGAGGAAGGAGACAGCATCCAGGTGGCCACATCCGCCAGGTCCAGGTGGCACTCGGCTCGTCTTATCTAGTGAATCCCAAGAAGGAATTTCAGGGTAGCGATTATTTTCCCTGTTTTGCAGATGAGAACACAGAGGCTCAGGGAGGTCAAGAGTGTGCATATTTATCTTGCATTCTCTGGGCCTCACCAGCCTGTCTAATGAATTCCCCGGTCACAGATGCTCAGATTCTGTCCGCTCACAATTGCCTTCATGGGCGAGCTGCCCCAGCATCCTGCCGTGATGCTTAAGGTTCATTGTGTCCACTTGATTGGCTTGGGAACTCACAAGGCGTGAGTGGAGCCCACTTCTGTGTGTGTCTGGGTGGGCTGTGGAGGTGTGACCTTGGAGTCTACATCTGGTCTGTAGCACCTTCCTCTCTGGCACTGTTCCCCTGCCTACGATGAACTAAGCAGCTCTGCTATATCATATCCTTCTACCCTAATCTCCCAGCCTTGAAGTTAGCTGACCATGGACTGAATCCCCTGAAACCATGAGCCAAATAAAACTCTCCTCCTTCAAGTTGCTGGTGTCCACTATTGAGGCCAACAGAAAGCTGAGTAAGACAACCACTAAGACCCCTCTTTTGTGCCTGCACACCTCTGGGCTCCCCATCTGAGCCCTCCTGGCTGCCACCCATGCTCACAGGGCTGTGGAGGGCATCCTCCCCTCTGCCTCTGCTTGAGGTACACTCTGGGAGACATCCAGGACTAACACCAAGGGCCCTGGTGTGCTGGGCTCCTCTGGCCCTTCCATCTCACCCACAGAGCAGCACTTCCTGTCCCCACTGGGCTTCATGCCTGGTGACCAGGTCATACCTGGAACCCATCGCGTGCTCTGCCCACGACCCTGCCGTGGGCTCCAGCCATGGGCCAGTTGGAGGCCCAGGCGCAGCTTCGTGTGTTGCCCTGTGCCTGCGCTCTGCAGTGGTGAGGTTGACAACTGCACACTTAGCGTCTGGAGCAGCGAGGACTTACGGTCTGTGACTCTGTGGGCGGGGGGTCTGGACAGAGCCCCACGGACTAAGGTTGCAGTGTCATGTACCGCTTTCCTTTCTGGGGGCTCCGTGGAAGTATCACCTTGTTTGTTCAGGCGGATGGCAGAATTCAGTTCCTTGCGGCTGCAGGACCGAGGTCCCAAGGCTTCCTGGCTGTCATCTGAGGACTGTGACCAGTCTCCGGAGCTGGCCCCTCACCTTGGCTCTTCACCCCATCCCTTCGAGGCGGGCAGCTGAGGTCCTGCTCTCGTGGCATCTCTCTGAACCTCTTTTGCCTCCTATTCCACCTTTAAGAGCCACCTGGAAAATCCAAGACGACCTCTCTACTTCAAAGTCAGCTGATCAGAAACATTAATTCCACCTGGAATCAGGATTCTGTTTCCAGAACCCTAATTCTGAATTCTGTTTGCGCATTGGAGGCCACGGCACTGCCCAGCGCACCCCTGCCCTTGCCCCAGGACTCCAGGTGAGGCCCAGCCCTGCAGCTCTCCCCACAGTAAGCCCAGCCCCGTGGCATCAAACCAGGCTTAAATATGGGTCCTGGGACACCGAGCGTCACACCTCCTGTGAAGAGCCTGTCATCGGTGTCAGTCTTGCATGGAAAGCAGTCCTCCTTTCTCCGACCGGGTCCTTCTACCACTGCCCCCAGCTCTGCCACATGCCACTCACCTCCAGACCGCTCTGGCTCACTCGAGAGGGCTTCTCCGCCACTGTGGGATGCTGGGACTTACGGGAAGGGGCAGCTGGAAGGGGTCCCAGCCCAGAGCGGTCAGTCCTGCTGGGATCCAGGGAGGGCTTGGGGTGGACAGGACCCAGGAGGGTGCTGAAAGTCGGGCAGGGGCTGCAGAGCCAGGTCAGGCCCCCAGGGGAAGCATAAAGTGGAGAGAGGGGCCCACAGCTGGGGACACGAGAAGGGAGCGGGTAAGCAGGAGGACTGTTGTCACCGTGGTCCCTGGCTGCAGGAGGAGGGGCGAGGCAGAGGGCCATGCCGTGCCCTGCAGGGCTGGGAGATGCGGGGTGGCCATGGCTGTGGCCAGGGCTCTGTGAGACACATTCAGTCCTCTCAGACTCCCAGATGACCCTGGTTCTCAGAGCAGGGGGCTCATGTTCCCGGGATAAGGCTTTCGTCAGCCTCCCAGAGGTGACACAGATTTGCACCAGAGTCAGCAATCCGCTGAGACAGCTCGCTGCAGGGCTGCTGGCCCAACACCATGGGCCTGAGGGCGTCACTGTCGCTGCTGCACTGCTGCGGACGGCAGCGAGGAGGTCGCCCTCTCGCCCACCTGGTCTGGCCAGCTGGCTGTGGAGATGGGAGAAGGGGAGGCTTTGCTGCCATTCGCCAGTGGTCTGGTTTTGCAGGCATCCCCGGGATTACACCCTGCTGGGATGAATTACAGGGCAGCCGCTTGGGCCTCTCCAAAACACCTGGAATCTAACAGAGGTGACCAAGCCTTCAAGGCATCACCCGAGGAAGCGACTGATGCCATAGCTCGGGACTGGGTTAGGTCTCCAGGGACCCAATCCCCTACCACAAGAGCGGGTTGATACAAACCGAGTTCCGTTCTCACTGCCTCTCTGGCCACGTGACAGCTTCTACCTGCACCACTCTCACACGAACTCTGCCGTGTGATCTCAGTGCTCTGTTCAGAGGCAGCATGAGGCCCTGGCCCAGTGGACCCACATGAGCTGGGACTCTTCAACATCAAAAACTGCGAGCCTAAATAAACCTCTTTTCTTTATAAAGTTCCCAGCCTCGGACATTTTCTTAGCAGCACAGAGTAGACAAAGGCAGGTGGGGAGCAACCTCCCCTCTTCCTCCTGAAGGCGCATCTGGGAAGTCGAGCAGGACCACCTCAGGCTATGGCGGGGTCTGGCTCCTGGTCACCTGATCCCCATGGGGTTCAGCTCCACCATCCTGGAACAGCCGTTGAAAGGAGAGGAATACTCTCCTCGATCACCCAACATCCTCTGGATTAGAGGTGGGATTCTTAATGGGAAATCCTGGTGTGAGCCGTCTGGGAAAGGTCTTAAGTGCTGACCTTGCTCTGCAGAGACTGCTGGCCTCTAGTGCGGTGTTTGCAGACGGAGAGCATCTTCCGTCTCATCTGCACCCCGCTCCTCTCCGCCCGTCCTGCCCACTTCCTCCCGAGAGCAGCCACTCGCGATCTGCCCGTTTAAAGCAGTGCAATCACAGGCCCGAGGCTCCAGGCACTGGACCACAAAAGAGAAAAAGACATGATAAATAACATTTAAAGCACTGCAAAGTTTGAATTTCATGTCTCGTATCTGCCTCTGGAGATTCTGCTAAATGTCTTTTATTCCTGTTCATAAATTCTTATGATAACAACTTTATTTGGGAATTAATCCAGAGTCCCATTATTCATTGAAGTGCACTTTCTCAGCGTGTGAGTTCCTCCCTCGTCGTCCGCTACAAAGCCTTGGAGGCTGAGTTAGCTCCTTCGTGACTGCGAGATGACAGGGAGGTATCGCCAGTTCTTGTGTTTGACAATCACGTCTTAAAAGCACTAATGTAGCTTTACAGGGTTTCCAAATTAAAACTAGGGTGAGAATTGGCTATGGGAGAATCTGACACAGAAATGTTCTTCCATCTAGGCCACTGCTGGTCCTCGGCCCCCACAAATGAAACAGGCATCCTTCTCAAATGAGCCTTGTGGAGCGGGGGAGCCGTCAGACGCTGGAGTCTGACTTTCCTGGTTCAAATCCTGACTCCGTCTCTCACGAGTTGTTATCTCAGGCGAGTTACATAACCTCCCCGAGGCTTGGCTCCCTCCTGTGTAAAACGGAGACCCCAGCCTCTACTCAGTGGGGCTGCTGGAGCTGAGACTGGTGCTTGGCAAGCCACCAGCACTTCCTGGGAGTTGCTGTGTGGTAATTGTTCTGAGCACATTGTGGGTATTAATTCACTGACTCCCACTCGGCACTCCTGAGGTTCAACATCTTTAGTACTATTTTAGGAAGTGGCCACTGAACGAATGCTGGCCATTGGTGAGTTTGACACCTAGTGTACTTCCCCTACTACTGATGACACTGTGCAGACCTCAGCTGGGAAACCACCCCCTCAATCTGCCTTCATGCCCAACGGCTCTTGGGAAAGTTGGTCACAAACCAGTCTGTGAGCCAATCAGAGCCCCTCCCTGGCATCACCATGTGATTGGTTTACTGTGAGCATGTGACCCCAACAGAACAAGGATTTCTGGGAAAGAGACTTACTGTTTCCTGTGGGAGGCCTTGTGAGACTGGGAGACTGGCGTGGCTTCCCCAGGCAGAATGCATGAACCATGCCCAGAGGAAACAGCTCAAGAGCGGACAAGGAGAATCAGGCCCGGTGACCTCATGGGACTCCACCTGGGCAAGCTTCCTGAGAGGGTACCTGACTGTGGGCCTCTCCATCCCTTCGCCATCCACTCCTTTGGGTGAAGGCAAGTGAGTTTGGACTCCTGGCATAGGTGACAGAGCAAGTCCTCATACCAAAAAATAACTGTGACAACAAAATACATCTGGGGAAAGCACCCCTCTTCCTTTCCCTTCCCAAGTCCCCGACACAGAGCTTCTCGTGGAAACAGCGGGGAGGAAACGCCAGCCCAAAGACTCTTCCACCCCTCTCGGCCTGGCCAAGGGGCAGCTCCCACTGGACAGCTGACCTGCACCAGGCAGAGCTCATGCCGGACCCCGCCTCTCTGGGCTTCTTCCTGCTCTAGAGACAGAGTAGACTGGAGGTCACCAGGGCTGAGGTGGGGGTGTGGGGAGCAATGCCTAAGGGGTTTAGGGTTTCTGTTTGGAATGATGAAAAGTTTGGAAATAGCCATGATGGTTACACAACTCAGTGAATGGACTTAATGCCTCTGAGTTGCACAATTTAAAATGGCAAAGAAACTCATCAAAAGTTGAAAAGATCTTCGGTCATAGTGCATAACGCCCTCTGCCTACAGAACACCTTGATTGAGCAGAGCCTTCTGGAAACATCTCAGGACCTTTCCCGATGGTCACTGCAAGCAAGCACCAGTTGCACATAACTGGTCTAGGAAGAGATCAAAATCCAAAGTCTCCACTGACTGCCCATTGCTTCCACACCAAGGTAAAGCTGAAAGTCGTAAGTAGAATCCACTTGTGCTTATGAGGACACTGTGACTCTGACAAAACAGCAGAAGTCAGAATCAGCCAAAGAAGGAGGCTCAGAGGAGAGCTTATTGCCAGGGTGGCACTGCAGAGACACAATTGGCCGGACCACTACCCACGGGCTTTACCTCAGTGTGCGGCCTCTCGTCTCCCCTAATGGAGGCCAGGCTGGTGTCCTGTAGCTCAAAGCCCAACTCTCCAGTACCTTGTTGGACCTTCCACATGGCTGGTCCCATCTGGAATCCTCTGGGCTGCAGGAGTCGCCTCATTAGCATACACTCAGGTGAGGCCCCAGGTGGCCACTGTGGTTCACAAAGCTACTCCTATCTCATGGGGAATGCCAAAGGTTAAATGTCACCTCACAGGGGCCAACCAGACTCATTATGCAACCAACAGCCTCCAGGATAGGAGCCCTTACAGGTAAATTCTCCACCTAAGTGGTTATTTAGACAAATGGCAAAATCATTTTAGTACAATATTGTACACATAATGCCACTTTAGCCCACTCACTTTTGGGGAATAACTTATTTTTTTCCAATCCCATAACTAATATCATTATTATACTCTGTGCAAGCTCATCCTTTTCATTGGAGTTCTGTTATCAATCATCCTGGAATTCAGAAGGATGGTTTGGCCCCTCCATTAGGAAATCAGAAATATCATGTCCAGGGTCATCTTAGCTGGCACACAATGGGTCTGCTCACGGGTGTCAGGAAAGTCATTGGTCACAGAGCCCTTCTGGGAACTAAAGCAAGACAAGGAGCTCTAGGAAGGGGTCATTGTATGTTTGTAAAAATATGAAAATGATGCTCTTCCTTCGATATGTAATATGGGGCAATGTTTGCCCATCCACCTACATTGCCAATGATTGAGCTCTTCAGATAATTCAGATCCTGTGGAATGTTCCCAGTGCCTCCAGGAAAGAGAACTAAACACAGTGCTGAATGTCACGCTCTGAGACATGGGCAGGACCCGAGGCAGAACCTCAGTATATAGGAGCAGCATAAGCCCCAGGTCCGGCTGTGCAGGAGATAGAACCATCTTGCTGCAATGAAGATGTGGTCAAAGTAGAAGAGTAACTTCTCTAAACAAAAGCCCTGAAAAGACTAAAGTGTCCTCCAAATACTGACTTTAAAAATCCATAACAAAAGCGTCAGTTCTCAGGGGGACCAGACACCCCCATTCTCTGCCGTTGGGTAGTTTCTGAGAACCAACTTCCAATCATGAGGTCACCTTGTGATTGGAGTTCATGACTCCTCACCCCTGGCCAGCATAGTCAAGGACCTTTTTGCTTTCCCTATGGGTTGAACTTGCCCAAGAGACCATGAGTCCAGTGTCCTTGACCTTGACAGTATCAGATGCCATGGCCATATTCCATGTCTGCCCCAAGTCTTTCAGATGTTACCCAAGATAGGAGGCAGAAGTTTCCAGTCCTCCTAAAGACTAGTTCCCTTAAAAAAACTAGAATTCATTTCTTCTGCATACTGCTGGGCAAAGAAGACCAAGGCCAGTCAGAGTCTCAGGATCAGCTTTGCATGCATACAGGATCAGAC
The DNA here is from genome assembly GCA_004363535.1 of Dasyprocta punctata. Classification (NCBI taxonomy): domain Eukaryota; kingdom Metazoa; phylum Chordata; class Mammalia; order Rodentia; family Dasyproctidae; genus Dasyprocta; species Dasyprocta punctata. Next base: position 109 of record RJWM01048053.1, on the reverse strand, counting down.
AAATCCATGGCACCATCTTGGTAACCAGTTTCCTATGGTGCATTGTGCTACTCCACTTTCCTTTCTAGAATCACACAGCACCCCAATGAGAGAATGCGCCATGGCTCAG
>RJWM01048052.1:0-11861 GCA_004363535.1 Dasyprocta punctata | reverse complement strand
GCCAGGGACGTAGCTTAATGGGAGAGCTCTTGTCTAGCAAGTGTCAGGCCCTGGGATCAGTTCCCCAGTACCTTAAAACAAAACAAAAACAAAAACAAGGGACATGGTGGTGCGTGCTTATAATCAATCCCAGCACTTGGGAGGCTGAGGCAGGAGAATTGAGGTGTGTTTGAGGACAGCCTGGAGGGGAAAGTGAGTTTGAGTGAGACCCTGTCTCAAAATAAAAAACCAAAAACCAAGAAACGAAAAACAAAAAGCAACTACATAACTAACTAACTAAACACAAACAAAACCCCCCATAACCGTTACGCGGTTGTCTTGGCTGAGCTGCGAAAGCTGGCCTCCAACCCCTCCCTCTTTCCAGCTCTGAGGCCCTGGCATCTGCCCCTTTCTGCGGTTTCTCTCTCTCCAGGCATTCAGTATTTTCTTTCCGCTCGGAGTCACTGGGCAGGGTTCCTCTGTGCAATTGTCAGTCTGGCTCCCCTCAGCGGGCTGCATTAACACTCAGCAACTGAAGAGAACCGCCAGACTAACGCGTGCCCTGTCAGTGACACGGCCGCCGAAGCCCCTGGCTCGCAGCGTGGCAGGGACCCGGGGCTGTCGCTGGGGTTCAAGCAGGTCCGGGGGTGTCTGGGAGCGGTGGTGGCGTGGCCAGCGCTGAGGCTGCTTCCTAGAGCAGAGCCCACGCTGTGAAAGAAGACGGAGTCGCAGCCAGGAGAGCCCTAACTGCACGGGGCGTGGAGACTCGAACCTGTCACCAGTGCGGGCCTGGGACGGCAAGTCTGGGTCTGCAGGGCCACCGAGTTCTGAGCTGACCCAGGGGCACAGCATGGCGGCGGGGTCCCCGCAGTCAGCACAGTCACCCCGCTTCTCCTCCTGCACCCCTGCTGGGCGCCTGAGCGAGGTCTTGGGTGCTGGGGGGCCGCGCCCTGAAAGCTGGCGGTGCCTACCTGACCCTGCAGACTCCAAGTGGCAGAAACAGCCAAACCTAAGTCTCTGTTGCTAACTGCACCCCATTAGCGCTGTGGTGGATGAGTGTGAAGCTGCTTCTTACGCCACGGTGTTTTCACACACTTGGTAATTAAGTGGGTGTGGGGTTGCAGGCGCCACGCCCCAAGGAAGGATTTGTAGGACAGCGAATCTCAATTTGTGAAAGATCAGCAACTAATTAATTAATTTATTTATTGGTACCGGGGATCAAACTCAGGACCTCGAGCTTGCCAGGCAGGCTGTGCGCCGCTGAACTATAGCCCCATCCCCTATCGTTTATTATAGGATGAGTAACCTCATGCAGACATTGGCATGGAAGTCTGTCTAGAGCTGGGGATGTAGGGTAACGGATAGTTTGCCCAGCGCGCATGAAGCCCTGGGTTTGAATTCCCAGTATCACAAAACAAATGAAAAGTTCTAAAAGTTAATTTCAGTCATGTGTTGTGGTGCATGCTTGTAAATCCCCGCACCCGGGAGGCTGAGGCAGGAGGATCACCATGAGTTCAATGCCATCCTGGGCTACATAGTGAGTTTAAGGCCAGCCTACAGTACATAACGAGATCCTGTCTGAAAACAAAACAAAACAGAACAAAGTTAACTTCTGTAATCAGCTGCATGCTGCAGCCGAGCTCCAGGAGACCTCCCGGTCCTGCGCTCACCCGTGCGGCCCCGCCCAGTCCCCTTGCACTGCCCCTCACCGCGCAGCGGAGGCAACGCCTCCTGCGATCTCATCCCGCGGGGACTGGACGGACCTTGCTCCACGGAGAGGTGGGCCGGGGCGCCGAGGGAGCCGGGGGACCTCAGGTAGGAGCGCGGCTTGCCCCCCCACCCCGGTCCTTATGTTTTCAGATTATTCGCAGCACGCAGGCTTCTGAGATGAAAACTCACGGTTTTCCTCCAAGGATTCAGTTCCAAGGTAGCTCACTGTGGGCTTTGGGTGTAAAGTATCTAGAGCATTTGTGGCTTTGGTGCTGTCATTTTCTAGGGCGCGAAATCTACTCACTTTCCAGACTTCTTTTTTTTTTTTTTTTTTCGTATGGGAGACTTGAACTCATGACCTCGCGCTTGCCAGGCAGGCGCTTTGTTCCCTGACCACCACCAACTCTTCTATGTGGCAGAGACACGTACGCTTCTATCCCTACCCCGTCGTTATTCAAATTCCCTTTTTCTTCCCTCCTTTCTTTTCTTCCCTTTCTTCCTGTTATTGAAGATTGAATCCAAGGCTTGCTAAAACACATTCCCAGCCCTTTTAAAAATTTTATTAAATTTGGGACAGGGTTGCTGGGTGTGGTGGCTCAGGCTTGTAATCCCAGCACTCTTGGGAGAATTGCTGCTAGTTCAAGGCCAGCCTGGGTTACATAGTGAGACCCTGCCCCAACAAACAAAAGAAAAGGTTTTTTTTTTGAAGATAGGATCTTGCTAAATTGCTCAGGTTAGCCTTGAACTTTCGAAGATCTTCCTACATCAGTCTTTGAAATAGCTGCGATTATAAGCATGTATCACTACTTTTTTTTTTTTGGAGACAGGGTCTCACTATTCAGTTCAGGCTGGCCTTGAGCTCACTTTGTAGCCCAGGCTGGTTTCGAACTTGCAACAATCCTCCTGCCTCAGACTCTGAGAATGTTGGGATTACAGGAATGTGCCACCAAGCCCGACTTCGCTACACTGTCTTTACCCATTGTCTTTTCTTATGAGTCTTTGGTTTTTGAGACAGGTCTGGCTATGTAGTCCAGGCTGACCTTGAGCTCACGGCTAGTCTCCTGCCTGTCTGGGATTACAGGCGTGTGCTACTGTGCCTGGCTTCTTTTCTTTTTCTCCTTTTTTCCTTCCTTGTAGGTCTGAAACTCAGGGCTTTCTCACTAAGCCATATTGATATAGGAAAACGATCTCGGTGGGAGATCTCCAAATGATATGGGGGAATGAGACTCCCAACCTACTATACGTCCGGCGCAAGTTCGTGTTCTCTAAAAATCGAAGAATGAATTTTAGGAACAACGGAGGGTAAGAGCAGAAGATATTTATTGAGAGAAAGAAAGCTTCTGTCTGAGGGACAGAAGGGGGGTCCTGAGTGGGTCGCCCCGGACTCTGTCTTTTCCAGTGACTTTTATAGAATAAAACCATGATGGGGAAAACTGGGAACTCGCAAGGCAGATGGGCTTGCGGTGGGACAAAACTGTGATCAACCAATAAGATTGATTGTTTAGGTAAGATTGACCAAATCAAGGACAAATGGGGAAGTGAGTCATGTAGTAAGCGAGCATTTTTACGGATTAGGGGATTGGGATGGTAATTCTTGGCTTCTCAAGGTGATCCATCCCTAATCCCTAATGCTTATACTTAGGGTGTAGTTGTATTTGTTTTGCCTTCTGTCTTAAGATCTGGCCCACAGCAAGAGGTGTATATCTCTTCCAAGGTCACAAGATATCTGGTCCTCTGTGCCTGCTCCATTGAGGGCCTAGCCCTGTCTGACTGCCTATAATATTTCTAACTAACTCAGTTGCCTATAACAATATCCCCAGTCCTTTTAACAATTGTGTACATCTGAGACAGGATCTCACTGAATCCACCCAGGCTGGCCTCCCAACTTTGGATCCCTTTGCCTCAGCCTCCCAGGGAGTTGGGGTTACAGGCTTGGTGCTGAACTTGCTCTCCTCTTCGCTTCCTAGCTGTGATTTCTGCTGGTTAAGTGTCGTGTCACGAAGTTTAATCGTTTTAACGGGTTGCCCCTCCTAGAGCTCCGCTCCTGCGGTATTCTGTCGCTTTCTCAGGGTCTAGCTGGAGATAATGACGCCGGTGGTGGTACCTGTGTCTTAGCGGCACAAGGGTCCGGGTCCGGATCCCGCGTGTGTGAGGTTAGCGGGCTGAAAGTGAGCCTGAGCTCCGGGGCTGAGGTGGTGGCCGCACCCACATAGCTCCGGCCTTGCGCTTTGGTTAAGCCCTGGGCGCCTTGGCCGCAGGGATGGCCCGAGGGCCGCAGTGCTGATGGTGCATTCCTCGCATGGGAGGTGGGAGTGCGGGTATTTGAGAACTGTCATGTCTCGCGATTAGTCACTGATTTATTTTTGAAGTTTTTGCTTGTGAAAGCATTCCATGTGACAGTCATTCCAACTCCTGTGGCAGAAGCCAGGACTCACGTATTGGCGGTGTATGTGGGACAGACATTTCTACAGACAGATGTAGGACCAATGTGTAGGAGCACAGATACCGTGAATGTTTTGTTTTTGTTTTTTGAGACTGGTCTTGGTTTGCAGTGCAGGCTGTCCTTAAACTCACTGTGTAGCCCAGGCTGTTCTGGAACTCTCTGTGATCCTCCTGCCTCAGCCTCCCTGGTACTGGGATTACAGGCATGTACTATCATGCCTCATCTTTTTTTTTTCTTTTGGTGATGATGGGATCCAACTCAGTGCCTCATGCATGCCAGGCAAACCCAGTGTGGTCCTGCACTACACTCCCAGTGGAAGTGTTCTAAAGCAGGCAGCTGTCCTAGCCCTCCTTCCCTTGGGCAGGCGCCCCTCCAGCCCAGCTGCCTGATGGCTGCCCTGATGTGGGATGTAAGGCGGGCTCCTCTCCAGCCTCCCTCAGCCCAGCTGCTCCTCCTTTGCTTCCCGAAACATAGGGACAGCTTTCCTAGGCCTCCTAAGGTGCCAGGCCACTATGTTTAACCTCCCAGGACTCCAGAGAAAGGGACAGTTCATGGTGAGGGAGAACTAGCCTCCATTCACTAGCAGGACTGGACAGCCTTGCTATTTGCTTTCCAGTTGTTTTGAGACAAGGTCTCATTGTATAGTTTAGACTGGCCTTGAGTTCTGGTGTCAAACTCACGGTGATCCTCCTGCCTCAGCCTCCCAAGGGCTGGGATCACAGATTTGCATTATCACTTGAAGTCTGAAGAATTTACAGTTGTCAGCTAAAAGTGCTTTTTTTGTGATTGATTTTCATGTAATTTTTGGCATATAGTTTGGAAGGAGCTCGAGGAACTGGGTATTAGAATTGTAACAGAACTCTATTCATTCTTATCTGCTAATTTCTGAAAACATTTTCCTGGTGCTTAGATTCATAGAATGGAAAACCTGGAATGGAATTGATCCCTTTCTCATTTCAGTCACAGTGTAAAGCTAGTGTGTGTGTGGGGAAATCCATCCTAATCCACCTCTGAAAGGTTCATTTCCAATAACATTTTACTTTTGGGTTCATTATTGATCTACAAATATTCCAAATACATATATTTTGATCAGATTAAATGAGACTTTTTTTTTTTTTTGGTACCTGGGATCGAACTCACAACCTCTTGCCTGCCAGGCAGGTGCTTAGGCCACTGAGCTAAATCCTCAGCTAGATGAGACTTCTAAGAGATTTATCTTCATGAGAAATACAAAAAACCAACCACAGATTTAAATGTATATATCCTTTTTTTTTTTTTTTTTTTGTGGTACTGCAGACTGAACTCAGAGTGCCAAGCTACAACCCTAGCTTTTAAAAATTATTATTACTAGCCGGGCGTGGTGGCACATGCCTTTAATCCCAGCACTCGGGAGGCTGAGGTAGGCATAGCGTTGTGAGTTCGAGGTCTGACTTGGGCTACAACGAGAGTGCAAGATCGGCCTGAGCTACATAGTGCGACCCTGCCTCAAAAAACCAGGGCTGGGAGTTTGGCTTAGTGGCTGAAGCGCCTGTCTGTCAGTTGTGAGTTCGATCCCCGGTGCTGAAAAAAAAATTACTATTACTATAATTTTTTCTTTTTGAGACAGGGCCTTACTATACAATTCAGGCTGACCTTAAACTGTGTAGCCCAGGCTGGCCTTGAACTCATGGCGATCCACCTGCCTCAGCCTCCCAAAGTGCCGGGGTTATAGGTGTGTGCCAAAACACCTGACTAAAATTATTATTATTTGCAGTACTTGGGATGGAACCCGAGGGCACTGGCCCCACTGAGCTACATCCCCAGAACTTTTTTTTTGTCTTGAGACAGGGTATCCCTCAGTTGCCCAGGCTGGCCTCAAATCTGCCTTCCTCTGGCCTCGAACTGCAGGGTTCTAGGTATGTAGATACACATCTTTATTACAGAGAACTGGGAGACAATGAGCAACAGAAAAATTCAAGTATAAAATGAATTATTAGGATAAAATTCTGTTAGGGAGATAAAATGTAAACTTATATGCCAACTGTAAGTTTCAAAAGACTAAAGAAAAAGTGGAAATTACCCAAGTATGAAGAAGTGGAAAGCCAGGTGTGGTGGCACCCGTCTGTAATCCCTGCACTCCAGAAGCTGAGGCAGGATGATCTTGGTGAGTTTGAGGCCAGCCTGAACTACAAAGTGAGACCCTGTCTCACCCCCACCATGGCTACTGCTGGGTTAGGGTCAGGGTCTGACTGCCTCAGCCTCCCTAGTTCTGGCCTCACAGGTGTGTGCCACCGTCCCTGGCTTATTCCTATTGCATTTAAACTCTATTGGCTACATGTAAAGAAATGTGACTGATAAATTTATGTGTGACGAGCTAGAAAAACGCAGATGTAACTTTAAACTCCACGAGGGTGTACATACACAGCCTTACAGAATTTTTATGGCGCTCATGAACTAAAAAGTTTTCAGGCATGAACCAAAGAGACGTCTGCCCCCAGTCTGTAATCTCATCGATTTCTTGCCATACTAAAACCGGATAGATGAAAACCTGTGGGACTGTGTGGCGCGCACAGATGTGGTACCCTGCATGGTCATTTCCTTACTTTTGGTACTAGGGATTGAACCCAGGGTCTTCACACGGAGCTACCACCCCACCTCTTTTTAAAATTTTATTGATTTACTTATTTATTGACGGGTTGTCCCTAAGTCTCTGAACTCTCCAGGCAGGGTTCCACCTTGCAATCGTCCTGCCTCAGCCTCCCAGAGTGCCGGGGTCACAGGACCGCACCACCCCACCTGGCTTTTCATTTTTCACGTCCTCAGCCTGTGCCTCGTGGACTCAAGTCTCACGAGGCCAAGAACTTGCCCGCTTTCTGGTTCAGCGCCTACACACCGGGACACTCCCCAGACACCCCGGGACGGACGCTGACTTCCTGGTGCGGGCGGCTTTCCGTAGCTGGGCGGTGGCTGCTAAGGCGAAGGCGAAAGCGTGGGAAGCCCCCAGGAAACTCCGCGCTGCCGGCGGGGCGGGGTGGGGGCGGGGCGGGGCGAGGGGCCCGCTGCGGGAGGGGGCAGGCACCGCCTCGCGCCGCCGCGCAGGCGCGCAACCGTCTCCTCCCGAGCGCGCGCCGCGGCCGCCTGTCCCCGCGCGGGCTCCGTAGCGCGTGTACAGGCTGACGCAGCTCGCGAGCCCCCCTCCTGCTTTGCGGCGGCGGCCGAGTTTGGGGCGTTTGGGAGGGGGCGAGGGAGTCCGAGTCGAGGGAGGGAGGCGGAGGCGGCGGCGGCGGGGAGCAGGAGGAGGAGCAGGCGCCGCCATGGCCGCCGCTATCACCGACATGGCCGACCTGGAGGAGCTCTCCCGCCTGAGCCCTCTGCCCCCCGGTAGCCCGGGCCCGGCGGCGCGGGGCCGGCCTGAGCCCCCCGAGGAGGAGGAAGAGGAGGAGGAGGAAGAGGAGGCGGAGGCCGCAACGGTTGCGGCGCTGCTCCTCAACGGCGGGGGCGGCGGCAGCGGCGGCGGCGCGGGGGGCGGCGAGGCGGAGACGATGTCGGAGCCGAGCCCCGAGAGCGCCAGCCAGGCCGGGGAGGACGAGGACGATGAGGAGGAGGACGAGGAGGAGGAAGAGGAGGAGGAGGACGAGAGCAGCAGCAGCGGCGCAGGCGAAGAGAGCAGCGCCGAGAGCCTGGTGGGCAGCAGCGGCGGGAGCAGCAGCGACGAGACGCGCTCGCTTAGCCCCGGCGCCGCCAGCAGCAGCAGCGGGGATGGGGACGGCAAGGAGGGCCTGGAGGAGCCCAAGGGACCCCGGGGCGGCCCGGGCGGCCAGGGCGGCGGCAGCAGCAGCAGCAGCGTCGTCTCCAGCGGCGGCGACGAGGGCTACGGGACCGGGGGAGGCGGAAGCAGCGCGACCTCCGGGGGCCGGCGCGGCAGCCTGGAGATGTCGTCGGACGGGGAGCCTCTGAGCCGCATGGACTCGGAGGACAGGTCAGTGCCCCGCCGCGCGTCCCTCCCGTGCCTCCTCCCGGGGACCTCTCCGCGAGCCCCCCTTTTGCTCCCCGAATGCCGGCCCCTCCCCCAGGCTCAACTCGGAGGTCCCGGACGGCCGCCGCGCCCCTCGTCGCGGATTGCGGCTCCCAACTCCGAGCCCTCTCCCCAACTCTCCTCTCCCCGCCCCCTTTCCTCGCCCCGCGGCTCTGCACTCTTTGCGGACCTGAGGGCGGTCAGCTCCGGCTCGGGGACAGTCCCCACGCAGGCCCGGAGCCCCTGGCGGAGCCGGAGAGGGCCTCGGTGTACACCTCGGTGCACAAGGTTAGCTTTCCCGAGCGTGTTCGCGAACACTTGTCAGAACTATAATTGACAAGTGTTTCCAATATGGCTGGTCTCGCCCGGATTGAGCACAACTTCCTTGTGTGTGGAGGAGACCCTAAAGTGTACCACTTTTCTTGACCTAAAAAAAAAAAAAAAGACTATTTTTTTTTCTATTTCATGGTTGCTTTCTAAAAACTCTCACTTGTAGTCAGTGATGCAGTCTTATCGTGATTTTTAATCTTTTACTCTTTTTGTGTTCAAATCTGGGGCAAAGTTTAAAACGTAAAAAAAGTTATTGTGGAAAAGAATAGCAAATGGAGGTCTTTTAAAAAACTGCAGGAGAGAGTTGGAACCTTTTAAAAATGCAGTCTTGAAGGTAAAACATTACGTGTCTTGAAGTTTGCTCTCACAAGGTTGTGTTTGGACGTGAGGGTCATGGTTTTAGTTGATAATGCTTTTAAGCCATCTATCAGGGAGACCTCAGAAAGAATTAGTGTGTTTCTAAAACTTGTTACAGTAAAGTGGAGAATGAAGAATATGCACCTCGTGTTTTTCAGAATACTTAAATTGTAACACAGTTGTGATATATTTCAGTTTTGAATATTGTTACTTTTGCTCTCTTCGGAAAACTTCGTGTTTCTAGTTGGTTTTCATTGTAGATTTTAGGTTAGAATCACGTCATGGGTATTTTTAAATTATAATGGCTTTTACTTTGACCATCCGAGCAGTAGAATTTTCAACAGTCGATGATGATTTCAATTTAAGGTTTTGATTTCAATTTTGATTTGATGTAGAAGTTCTAAAGTTCTGGGAATTGTGGTTGTTACCTCATATGAACGAACATTTTATAAGGAGTACAAAGGCCTGTTTTGAAAATCCTAACAATTTTTTTGACATTTACTTTTACGCCTAGTTAAAGTAGGTATTTTAAGTGGGTGTAAAATAAACTTTCAAACAGTAAAACAGTTGCTGAACTGTAGGCATGAGTAGAAGGAGACTGTCTTTCCAAAAATTTGAAGTTGATGTGAACTGCACAATAAAACGTGCTATGTATCATTGTACTTCATCCTGCATTGACACTGTGTATTTGAAAGTTGACTTTAGCTCACAGTCATCCTCTACCAGTTTTTTTTTAACTAGTATACATACACACTGGCTCTGCACTACACAGTTCAAATGTCCCCATCTCATTCGCAAAGCAGCGCTTCAAGATAGGTATTATTTTGTCTTCATTTAGCAGCTGAAAAAGCAAGTTGAGAGGCTTATTCAGAACAGTATGGAGCGGGGTGCAGTGGTGCAGGCCTCTAATACCAACTATTTAGGAGGCCGAGATAGGAAGATTGAAAGTTTGAGGCTAACCTGGCAATTTATGAATCAATTCCTCTCTCTCAAAAACAAAACAAAACAAAATAAAAAACAAAACAGGGTTAGGCATGTAGCCCAATGGTAAAGAACTTGCCCATATCCTGGGAGGACTTAAGGTTCAGTCCCCAGTTTTGTTAAAACAAAAAACAAAAAACCAAAAACCCGAGGATGTAGCTCAGCTGCACAAGCGCCTGCCACGCAAGCACGAGGTGGCGCGTTCGATCCCCATACCAAAAAGAAAAAAAAAAAAGAAAAACCAAAAGCACATTGTTACATATGACCTGGAAATGGTAGAACTAAATCTGAATAAAGACGTTTGACTCCTGCATTTCCACTTTCCCAAAGTGATGGTGCATATCTGTAATCCCAGCACTGGGGAGGCTGAGGCAGGAAGATTGTTGAGTTTGAGAGCAGCCTGGGTTACAAAATGAGCCTAAGGCCAGCCTGAACTGCATAAGTGAGATCCTGTATCAAAAAACAAACAAACAAACAGTGGAGTGTGTTAAGAGTTGTTTAACATCTGTTCATTACATCCCTTCAGGAGACAGCAAATTACTGGTAAAGTAATATTTCAGCAAGTGGAGCTTTTGGTCTCACTTGACATACATTACTTATTTGAACAGCATCCTATCTCAGAGTAAAGAGTAAGAGATGGTGTTACAAGGGCAAATAAGGCTGAAACTTTTTTTTTTTTTTTTTTTTTTTGGTACTGGAGATCGAACTCCCGACCTTGTGCTTACCAGGCAAGCACTTGAGCCACTGAGCTAAATCCCCAGCAAGACTGAAACTTAATACCTGAGTATACTCGTTTTTCTGTGCTTAGTTCATTTGAGACTATGAAGTATTATAAGATTTTTATCATTTCATGATAGTGGAGTTGTCACTTGTATAAAAAAGTATGGATGAATTAGTTTGTGGTTTTGATAATCTAAAATATTCCCTTGTTAGCATTGAAGTTTTTGTTGTTGGTTTGTTTTGAGAATTATTATTATTATTTTGGTTGTTCAGCCTGACCTTGAACTCACTTTGTGTCCCTGGCTGGCCTTGAACTCGCAGAAATCTTCCTGTCTCAGCCTCCTGAGTGCTGGGATTATAGGTGTGCACCACCACATCTGGTCTGGGAGTTACTTTTATTTTATTTATGTATTTATTTATTTTTGCAGCACCGGGGATTGAACTCACAACCTTGCACCTGCCAGACAGGCGCTTAAGCCACTGAGCCAAACTCCCGGCCCTGTTTTTTTTTGAGGCAGGGTCGCACTGTGTAGCTCAGGCCGGTCTTGGGCTCGAGTTGTAGCCCATGCCGGTCTCGAACTCACAACGCTCCTCCTACCTCAGCCTCCCGAGTGCTGGGATTAAAGGCGTGCAATACCACGCCCGGCTCGTTACTTTTATTTTTATGGTATTAGAACTTTCTGAACTTGGCATCTATACTCTCAGCCCTTCATTTTAAATAGGGCCTCAATAAGTTGCCAGCTGTCCTTCAATTTGCAATTCTGTCAACCTCCCAAGTACTGTACCTTGGTTTACAGGCTTGCATCTGACCTAGGGCTATTTTATGTTGGGAAAGGATCCTTTTTTTTTTTTTCCTTTCCGTGGCACCGGGGATCCAACTCACAACTTCACACCTGCCAGACAGGCGCTTAAGCCACTGAGCCAAACTCCTGGTCCAAGTTTTTGGAGACAGGGTCGCACTATGTAGTTCAGGCTGGCGTTGTGCTCGAGTTGTAGCCCAAGCTGGCCTCGAACTCACAACGCTCCTCCTACCTCAGCCTCCCGAGTGCTGGGATTAAAGACATGCAACACCACGCCCGGCTCGGATCCATTATTTTTGAACTGTTTTTTTAGATTACAACAATTTGGATTTCATAGTCTTGAGTTCATGGTAGGAGATTTTTTTTTTTGTTCCTTTGTTTTGAGACAGTCTCACTGTGTAGTTCAGCGTGGACTTGAACTGTATGTATCCCAGGCTGGCCTCAAACAGTCCCGTGTCTACCTCCCAGGTGCTGGGACTATAGGCGTACTCCACAATGCCTGGCTGGCTAGGGAAGTCTTTATTTTTGTAATTCATGGAAAAATATA
>RJWM01048051.1:0-11644 GCA_004363535.1 Dasyprocta punctata | reverse complement strand
TTTGTTTGTTTACTTCTTTTTTTTTTACTCTTTCCGAGGGCTACAGTTCTCATCCTAGACTCCTCTTAGGTCCAGAGGATCCATCTCCCTCCCCTTTCCTTCTTTCTGTTATTGTATTATTTTGTATTCCAGCATTTGGGAGGTATATTCCAGGGAGCCTCCCTACGGTGGAGTCATCAGGTCGGCCATTTTGCAGGAAGCCCTATATTCCGTTCTTAAATACTAATACAATACTTTTAGAAGAAGAATATTAGAAAATCAAATTAATAGCTCATAATTAAAATGTTAAAAATTATTGACCCCTTTAAAAATGCTAAAGACATTTCTAAAGAAGTTTTTGTTTTGCTTTGAGAGCAGAGGATCTTTAGAAGTATACATTTATATGTTAGACATGTAAATTGGCTTGTTGATCTTTAAGTGTGCAAACCCAAAATCGCAATTAATGTGTATAAAAAGAATCCAACCTAATTAAATAGACTTTCCTAGGAACATAATTCAAAACCTGAAAATACATGGCCTGTGTAATATATCGTACAGATACTTAACCCCAAGAATATTAAATTGTTTTTCCTACCTGAATGTATCTTTGTTTTTTAATTCATTACTTCTATATATGTGCCATAAGAAAGTGTGTTCTATATTATAATCTAATTAAATCCTCTCTATTTATCTGAGGTCAGCATAGGGCCTCCCATTGTATATGTACTTACCATATTTCCCTGAAAATAAGACTGTCTTATATTAATTTTCACTCCAAAAAACACAATAGAGCTTATTTTCAGAAAGTGTCTTATTTTTTTCATATACAATTATCTACATTTATTCATGTATGGCATTCTACATTTATTCACTTATTCATGCACAGGAAAGTCTATTTAATTAGGTTGGATTCTTTTTATACACATTAATTGCGATTTTGGGTTTGTACACTTAAAGATCAACAAGCCAATTTACATGTCTAACATATAAATGTATACTTCTAAAGATCCTCTGCTCTCAAAGCAAAACAAAAACTTCTTTAGAAATGTCTTTAGCATTTTTAAAGGAGTCAATCTACATTTACTAAAATACAGTCATACCATCTTGTGAAACATCATCATAATTCTCCAAACCGCAAATTCTGACCTGAATTTCTTGCTACTCCATTCCTATAAAACCATTAGCCCCAGTCTCTCATGTCGAGCAATAGAGTTCTTCTTAAATGAGTGCTGCTTGTAGTGCACTGGCAACAAAGCTGTCAATAATTTTATCCCATGTATTCTTCCCCCAAGGCACAACCTTTTGCAGTCTAGGCTTCACAGAGTTTCCATTAAATCAAGTGTTAATTGAAGACTTAAGAGACAGAAGAGGCAACAAAAATTGTGACAGGAATGATGGTACACATAAAAGTGGAAAATATAGGCACCAAAATTCAGGAAATGTTTCTTTATTTCACAGAAACGAGTTAAATGTGCCATTACAAAACATGACATGTTGTATTATGAGGATTCTTATTAGATATAACCACGTACATTTTTTGTCAAGTGCACACATTATTTGTTCATTGTGTATGTACTTTGGTAATTCAACAATAAGTCTTGAGTTCATCTTAACTAGGTGTTTACCTGTCACAAAGTATCCGCTTGGATATTTACAAATATTTAATTATAATATATATTATTATTTACATTAAGTATTAATGTTAATATTATTTATATTTAACTATAATATTGTTTTATAATTCGGTATATCTGTCACATCTTGCAGTGGGCATACTAGATGCTTCTGTCTGACGATCATAATTGGGGCTTATTTTGGGGGTAAGGTTTATATTATAAGCATCCTGAAAAATCATACTAGTGCTTATTTTCTGGTTGGGTATTATCTGGGAGGAAATACAGTAGTAATATTTATACTTTAGGAAGCAGATTAGACTATATAGTTGTACTGCAGTGTGAGGTGCCAGAAATTATTATACCACTTTTGCATATAAAAAATATTTAAGCTAAAAGAAGTTAGAATAAAAATTATGTGTATTGTGGCAGCTAAAAGATCTCAAATGCTATTCTATAAAACTAAAAGTTATTAGAGATACTTGATTTAAAATAATAACAGACTTTTAAAAAAATTTTGGGAGCTATTATAGGTTCACAGCAAAATTGAGAAGAAGGTACAGAGATATCCCATATGTACACTACCTCCACACTTGCATAACCTCTCCATTATCAAAATCCCTTACTAGAGTGATACATTTGATATAATTGATGAACGTACCTTGAAGCATAATTATCACCCAAAGTCTATAGTTTACATTGGGGTTCACTGTTCATATTGTGATCCCTTGGGTTTGGAGAAATGTGAAATGATGTGTATCCATCAAGATAATATCATAAAAAGTCATCTCAGTGTCCTAAAAATTATTTTTTTTCTCTACCCCCTGGAAACCACTAATCGTTTTACTGTCCTCATAGTTTTGGGATTTTTTTCTAGATTGTTATACAGTTGGAATCATATATGTATTATATAGTGTTTTCATATTGGCTGCTTATTAATATTAACTTAGTAGTGTGTATTCACATTTCCTCCATGTCTTTTCATGGCTTGAAAACTGCTCTTTGTAGTGCCGAATATTCCATTGCAAGGGTATATTACAGTTTACTTATGCATTCACATACAGAAGGACATCTTACTTGCTTCCAGTTTTGACCATTATAAATAAAGCTGCTATAAAAAACATCTGTGTGTAGATCTGAGTGCAAAGGTGTGTTTAAGAAACAAAATTTTGGGGCCAGGTTATAGCTCAGCAGCACAGTGCCTGCCTGGCAAGCATGAGGTTATGAGTTTGATTCCTGGTACCAAAAAAACCCCAAAATTTTAGGGCATTGACTAGACCATGTATAAAAGCAGAGTACTGGCAGAAATTAACTTTAGGTAAAGAACTATGTATGACATTTTTAAATTCATTAGTTTTTAAATTTTATGTCTTTATTTCATAGTTTAGGCATCTAAATTAGATTTTCTTTATAAGTTAAATACTTTTAACGCCTCTGATAATTGAAAAGGAATAAATGTGGTACTTTCTATCAATTTTAGCCTGTTCCCAGAACGCTGGCGTCTGTAGTAGAATGCCTAATTATTGCTCATTCAGTTGGAGTGGAAAATCTTTTTGATGACTGCATGAAGTAAGTTATCTTAAGTAGTGCTACTATTATTAATTTAAGGTTTTTTTTCTTTTATTCTTCTAATTTTGTGACCAGTTTTAGACTTACACACAATATAAGTAGCTTAGTGCTTAACTAGTTGTACCAGTTGAGTAGAAGTATTGATTTAGATATTAGCAATTCATTTTAGCTGAACCATAGTTAAGGTAAAATCTAGGCACATTGTCCAACATGGGTTTAAAATACATGTTTATAGCAAAGGAAATATAGTTAAATCCATCTTCGAGCTCATAAAATTAACAGTCAGGGTTAGTTAAATATATATATTTATATAATTGAAAACAAAAGTACTATTACAATAAAAAATATCATTTCTCTGACTTAGGGTTCTTTAATTTTAACAGGTGGATTGTAATGCATTTTGCAAGATTTTGGTCTGAGAGAAGTTTTGCAAATGTACCTCCCGACATTCAGAGACGTTGTCTTAATATGTTGATCCAGTCTCTAGTGAGTATTACCTGAATACTCTGGTTTGTATGTGCCATCAAAAAAATTATTTAGTTTTGAATAGTACTTTCAATGATTTAAATGTGTATGGAGTATTATTATCATGAAAGATGAGAAAATCCCAGATAACTCAGAATCAATTCTGAGAACCTAGTCTTAAATTTATACTCCTCTGAAACTCATAATACTCAATTTATCAGTCAGGGTTCGGTCAGAAGGTAGAACTGCGAGGAGGTATATGGTGGTTGTCCAGAGACGGCAGTTGTCCATTGGCTTAGCAATGCAGACTAAGCAATATGGACTCACTAAAGTGGATTTGGACATAACACTGAAACTTCTCAATGGTGCCATTCTCCAAGAGGTTCAGCCAGCTACCTGGTGCCAGGTAGATTACACTAGATCACTTCTATCATGGAAAGGCCATACTATGTTCTCACTGGAACAGACATTGCTCTGGATATAAATTTTCCTCTTTATTCATAATAATATTTCTCTTGAAACTGTGATTCATGATTTCCAGAATATGTTATTCATCATCCTGGTATTCTACACAGCATCACCATGATTAAAGAATGCACTTCATAGCAAGTAAAGTACAGTAGTGGACACAGGCTCATAGAATTCACTGGACTAACAAGCTTTCTTACTGTCCTGAAGCAGCTGACTTAACCGAATGGAAAAGTGGCCTTTTAATGACCCAGAAACAGTGCCAACTCGGTGGCAATTCCTGTGGTGCTGGGGCAGTGTACCCTAGGATATAATATGTGCACTAATTCCATTTTTTATTTAAAGTGATATTTCTCCCATAGCCACAATTTATGGGTTCAGAAATCAAGGTGTGGAAATGGGAATGATTCCATGCAGAATTATTCCTAGTACTCTATTAGCAAAATTTTTGCTTCCTTTTCTTGCAACTTTGGGCTCTACTAATCTAGAGCTATTAGTTCCAAAAAGAATGCTTCCCTCTAGGGACCCAATAATGATTCCACCGAATTGGAAGTTTGAGATTGCCTTCCTCTGGCCAGTTTGGGTTATCTGAGAGAAGCTTGGCAGATGTAACTCCCAGCATTCAGAAAAGTTCATAGGCAAAGAAGGGGGATTACTAACAGGTTGAGCCTGAACATTAAGGGAATATTGGGTTGCTACTATACAGTGTGCAGAAGGAAAAACATATGAAATGCATTACTGCCAGGTTATATGAATAAAATCAGTAAAAAACAAAAAAACTATAACGAACCTAATTTAGGTAGTGCTGATAATGAAAGTTTGGGCCACTCTACCAGATAAGGAACTATGAACAATGGAAATACTTGCTGAGGGCAAAGGGAATATTGAATGGGTACTGGAAGAAAGTAGTTATAAGTAACAGCTATGAAAATGCACCAGTAACAGAAATGAGCTCTGTAGAAGTTATGATACATAGTATTCATTCCCCTTTTTGTATGAACATATTCATCTATATATTAAATATTTGTTTTTCCTCTACTGTCTCCTTCCTCTACTGTCTAAGACACATTAATAATCATTAACTTTGAGTCTGTGTTTACATTACAAGATCAGGGAAAACTGAATCAGTTTGAAGAAGAATGAGTATCACCCAAAGACAAAAAATAACTCTGTAACTTTTCTTTTAGGAAAAAGTTAGCATGTTTGTTGCATAGAAGTTAGTTGTACCATTTTAGGCAGTCATATGACTCTTATTATCTCCATTTAGGATTTATGTATAGTTTATAGAGTGCTAAGTTGACAAGGGGTTGACTATATTGGCCCAATAGCATGTTAGTCTGGCTAGGGTGAATTACCCTTCCTAGAATTTTCATCTGTACATAGTTTCAGTTAGAGTGACCACAAAAAAACAGTTTAGTGGGAGTTTTGTAGAGTAGAAGTGGTTAGAGCAGGTACTTTTTACTTCTTACCTGTTGGTGCTTATTTATCAGCGCACCTTGTTGGTATGGAACAGCAGTCAACCTGCAACTGTTCCACTTTGCCCTGTACCTGGCTTCAACTTCTTACACCCAGGTCTGTATTTCCCTCCATTATAAGACTCATACCCATCTCACCCAGGTTAGAGACTGGGAGACTGATATGAATTCATTGTTGGGGGTACCACCTAGTGCTTTGGGTGTCAAGTTGGTCTTTCTCCCTCACTTTGCATTCATTCTTCTCAACTGCCTGTGCTGTAGACTTCAAACTATATAAAGGACTGTTTAACCATATCTCACAATTGTGTAAGGTCAAATCCCTGTAACAAATTCATACACACATACCCCAATACCTCCTAGCAGTCCTGCTTCTCTGATTGAACTCTAAATGATAATATTGGACTGAGTTACATAGAAGATACATCTAGATTTAGGAAAATAAGTGTAGGCTATCAGTTCATGAAGTGCCACTTTGAGTAATAAATCTAAACCTGTGTTTATGTTACTAAAGGATGGTTTTAATTTTTCCAAATTTAAATTTGAAATAGCCAGAAAAATGAAAGAAAGAATAAGTAATCTTCTTTTTCTCTTTTTTAAAACAGTCACAAACTGATCTTTTGGAATATTTTTTAATATGTACATATTAATAATGTTATTTTTAAAAATGAGAATTGTAAACTGTGCTGTATTTTTACACTAAAAAATAAAGGACTTTGTAGTTTAGTTATATACTATTTTACAGTAGTTTCCTTGTCATTGAATAGTTTTTGCTCATGAAGGCATTGCCTCAGTTTTTTGTTTTTGTTTTTGTTTTTTGTCTTTTTGAGACAGGGTATCTTTATGCAGTTCAGGCTGGCCTTAAGCTCACTTTATAACCTAAGCTGGTCTTAAACAAGGATCCTTCTGCCTCAGCCTCCTGAGTGCTGGGATTACAGGCATGTGCCACTATGCCTGATTGCCCCAGTTCTTTTTTTTTTCTTCTTCTTCTTCTTCTTTTTTTTTTTTTTTTTTTTTTTTTTTTTTTTTTTTTTTTTTTTTTTTTTTTTTTTTTTTTTTTTTTTTTTTTTTTTTTTTTTTTTTTTTGCGGCACCAGGGATTGAACTCACAACCTCGCGCCTGCCAGACAGGCGCTTAAGTCAGTGAGCCAAACTCCCGGCGCTGATTGCCCCAGTTCTAACTCACTGCAGTAGAAGCATTATTTACTACTTGTAGTAGTACCCATATTTAATGGAATTTTGTTCAAAACATTACAGTTCAAATACTTTTGTGTGTGAAATAAGATAATGTGATTAAGTGCTCAACGTGACAAAGTTTTTTTTTCCTTGAGTATGAGCCTTGACATTAAGAAGTTTACAAATTGATGGAAGAATAGGCATGTAAACTATTTAGTAAAATATAATTTAGACAATGAAAGGTATTAGCATTAAGTTCCATGTCAGTTTGATTTATCATTGAAGCCCCAGCTTTAGAGCAATGCCTAGCACATATTAGGCTGTCAGGATATATCATCAACTAGATAAATGAGTGAGTACATATAATTTTTAATTCAGGTATGTGCACAGGATTACAGAAATTAATCAATCTGGCCAGAATAATGGGAAAAGTAATTTGAGATGAATCTGAAAACAGTACAATTTTACAATAAAGAAGTAGGTTAGGGCATTCCTAACAGACTAGAATTGTGCCCAGGGACATGGAGATTTGGCAGTGTCATTATTGTGCTATATCTGGAGGAATAAGAACAGGTAAGTTTGAGGGCATTGTAAGACCAGATTGGAAGGAATTTTATCTCAGTGTCTTAGTAATTATTTTACTTTTTTATAAGTGATACATAAGTTTAATTGAAAAGTAAACCCTTCAAATTGCTTTTCTTCTGATGGACTATTTTGTTCTGGCTCTTTAGGACTAATTAGGTTCTTATAAGCTTCGTAAATGCTTGATACATGATAAAACAGCCAGATACCCAATTCGATCAATAGACTTTAGACATTATGGTGATTATTATGAAATCTTGAAATTTTGTCTTTCTTTGGGAATATTCATGTTTTAAGAAAAATTATTTAACCTACTTTTCATATTTTATTATAGAGATTAAATATATTTAGCTTTGATTTAAAATAGGATGGTTTTAATTTTTTCCAAATTTAGATTTTTGAAATTTATTTATTTATTTTGGTACTGGGAATCGAACTCAGGACCTTGCACTTGCCAGGCAAGTGTTGTGCCACTGAGCTATACCTCAGCCCTCACATTTAAATTTTAAATAACCAGAAAAATGAATGAAAGAATGTGCAGTTTTCTTCTTTTTTTAAAACTAGTTGCAAATTAGTCTTTTGGAATATCTTTAATGTGTACATATTAATAATTTTAATTTTAAAAATAACTGTAAACTGTGCTACATTTTTACATGCTTAATATCAACAAAAAGATAAACTACAATGTCAGAAATTTCTTTTTTATATGTTTTCAGATTTCACAGAGCATTGCTTATGACCGGTGCTTATTAGTGTTTCTTTTATCCATGGAAGATAATTCATTTTACATATAAATTATACCTACGCATTCTACTTCATTAATGTGTTTTACATTTATTGTTTTCCATTTGTCCTCAGCCTTGTTTATTTATTTTGGAGAAGCATTTGACATGAAATCTTCCTTCTTAACAATTCTTTGTTTTCTTTTTTGGTGCTAGAGATTGAACCCAGAACTTGCACATGTTACTGTGTCACTGAGTTATATCCTCAACCCCTTAACAAATTTTTAGGTACAATACAGTGTTTTAACTATAGACACAACATACAGCAAACCTCTAGAATTTATTCCTCTCACACAGCCAAAGTTTTATGACCATTGATAGCAACTCTCCATTTTTTTCTAACCATGTCCCTGTAAACACCATCCCATTCTCTTTTGAATTTGACATTTTTGGAGATAGGGTCTCACTATGTGGTCTAGGCTGGCCTTGAACTCACTAGGTAGCCCAGGCAGGCCTTGAACTCACAATAATATTCCTGTCTCAGCCTCCAGAGTGCTGGGATTATAAGTATGTCAATATGCTCAGCTAAGTTTGACTATTTTAGGTACTGCATATAGATGAAATCATGTATTTATCCTGTGACTGACTTATTTCACTCAGCATAATGCCTTCAAAGTTCACTAATGCTGTCATGTATTACAAAAAATTTTTGAGTCTGAAAAATACTTAGGTCAAGTATATGTCAACCTTTCTTTATTCATTAGTGGACATTTAGGTTGCTCTACATGTTGACAACTGGGAATATTGCCCCACTGAACAGTTAATCTTAATTGTCAGTTTGAGATTCCTGGAGAGATGGTTGGATCATAGGGGTATTGTACTCATCAGTGGATTAATCCACTGTTTATAGCTGAATGTGTGGTTAAGATGTAGGGCCCAGTTAGAGGTGGGTCACTGGGCTTGTTCCTTTGGTGGGTGTATCTCTTCTCTTGTACTCTGCCTTCTGGCAACCATGAAGTGAGCTGTAGTGCTCTGCTATGTCATTCTACCTTGATGTTCCTGCCTTCGAGCCAGCTGACCATGAACTGAAGCCTCTGAAATCCTTTAAATTGTTATGGCAGGCACTTTGGTCATAGTGACAAAAAGCTGACCAATATAATGGGAGTGCTAATATTTTGTCAGAACTCTTGATTTCACTTCCTTTGTTTTATTTTAAAGAGAATAAAACAAAACAATACAGAACAGAACAAAGCAAATCATAACAGAACAATGCAAGCAACACAAGACTTCAAACCAAGACAACAGGAAATCAACAGTAACTACCATAATGTCTCTTATTTTCTTTAAAATAGCTGTCCATACTTTCACACATAATGAAATCAAATAATAGAAAACAGACTAAAACCAATCAAAACAAAAGAATGAAAGCATCACAGGACTTCAAAACAAAGTAACAGGAAATGAACAATGGTTACTATGTCTTGTTTTCTTCAAAATAGTCATCCATACTATCACACATAATAAAATCAAAACATAACAGAATAAAACCAATCAAAACAAATAAAAGCACTATAGGACTTCAAATCAAGATGATAGGAAATCAACAATGGCTACCATAATACATCCTGTTATCTTCAAAATAGCTGCCCATAGCATCAGACACAGTAAAATCTAACAAAACAAGACAGAACAAAATCAAACCTAACAATTATGAACATGATACAAGAGTTCAAGACAAGACAATAAGAAATTGGCAGTGGTTACCACCTTCCCGTCCTAGATGTTTCCTCCTTTATCACTTTCATGATATCTATTGTGCTTTTTGGATCCCACTAACTCTTTCTGCTTTTTATGCTAGAGTTCACCCGTATGAGTTCAAACCATTTCACCCATGAACATGATCTCCAGTTGCATCCATTTACCTACAAGAGCCTTGATATTATCCTACTTTATAGCTGGGTAGCTTTCCATTGTATGAAAATACCGTATCTTTCTTACCCATTCTGTGGTTGATGGGCAAGTTACCTTTGCTTTTTTCTGGTCTCCTGTCACATGGAACAATTGTTTGCTCTCCTTTGATTTTCAGTCTGTAAGTTTCCTTTTGAGCTAAATGTGTTTCTTGTATACAGTATATTAATGGATCTTGTTTCTTGATCTACTCTACCTGTGTTTCTTTTTATTGGTGAATTGAGGCCATCTACATTAGTGGTTACAACCAGCGTACATTGGTTCATCCCTGCCATGCTGTTCTCCCGCTGTTGGCCCTTCACTTTTCCCCTTCATTCAGTTGCCTGTCCTGTTTGGTGATCCTTGTCTGCTGCTGTTCCTGGAACTATGATCATCTTTTCTCTCTCTAGAATATCCTTCAGCAGTCTCTGTAAGGTTGGTTTGGTGGTCATGAATTCCTTCAGTTGTACTTTATCATGGAAGTATCTTATTCTTCCATCAATTTTGAAAGATAGTTTTGCAGGGTACATCAATCTGAGTTGGAAGTGTTTTCTTTCAGGATTTGAAACACTTCAAACCCTTCTTGACTTGATTGTTTGTGTTGACAAGTCTGCCATCATTCTGATTGGTTTTCCTTTATAGATGATCTGTTTTTTTCTCTAACAACTTTTAATATTCTGTTCTTGTGCTGAATTTCTGAAATCTTGATTATTATATGTCTAGGTATAGATTTATTTTGGTTATGGCTAGTTGGAGTTGCGTATGCCTCACTTATCTGTATGCTAGATCCTTTTCCCATGTTTGGGAAGTTTTCTGCTATCACTTCGGTAAATAGCCTTTTTATTTCATTTGTGTTGACCCTGCTTCTTCACTGATACCTATCACTCTTAAATTATGTTTCTTTGCATCATCTTGCGCCACTGAATTGTTATTTCCTGGTTCCTTGTTTTTTAGAGATCGTTCTTTTCATGACCACTAGCTGCAATCCTGTCTTTAAGATCTGAAAGTCTATCTTCAGTCTGTTTCAAGTGGTTTTGCCAGCTTTTGATAAACTTTTTAATTTTCTGGATCTCTTTAAATCCATTTCATGCATTGTAATTCCTTTCTATATTGTTCATTCAAGGTTTCCATCATTTTCCTATGCTCCTCTTTTTTTATCTATATCTTCTTTAGATGTGCTTGGCAATTCTTTCATTATGTTTGTCATTTGTTCTTTTACCTGAGACATTATTTCTGATCTGATTACTTTTACAGCCCCATGAAGTTGTTTCTTTACTTCAGTTGCTATCCCTCAGAGATTTCAGGTGTATGACTTCCATTTTCTTCCATGACTATATCTCCCAGACTTGTTCTGTGTGGACTGGAAGTCTGAGATTGCCTTTTGCTCCTTCATCTTGACATTCTCTTGGGTTCCTCCCAAGAAGCCAGTTGTGGGGTCCCAGGCACTTCCCACATTGGTTGCCCCTCCACGGTGTAGGGGAATGGGACAGGCACCTGAGTTTCTCTGACCCCAGGTCTCCAGGGAGGTAGCAAGGTGTAGGGCAGGCTTCTCCAGACCTGTGCAGCTACACTGGGGTTTCCCAAATGGCCAGAAGTGTGTGGTGGTGAGGCTGCTGCTTCTCTCAGCCTGCTTGTCTACACCGGGATTCCCC
>RJWM01048050.1:0-11544 GCA_004363535.1 Dasyprocta punctata | reverse complement strand
TTTAATCCCAGCACTCGGGAGGCTGAGGTAGGCGGAGCGTTGTGGGTTCGAGGCCGGCTTGGGCTACAACGCGAGTGCAAGACCGGCCTGAGCTACATAGTGCGACCCTGCCTCAAAAAACCAGGGCCGGGAGTTTGGCTCAGTGCCTTAAGCGCCTGCCCTGGCAGGCGCGAGGTTGTGAGTTCAATCCCTGGTGCCGCAAAAAAAAAAAAAATACTATAATCTGTTTTCCCAAGACCAAGGTGGGTCGACAAACAGAAAGAGAAATGGGAGGACTGTAGTGACTCTACAACACATTTACAAACAGATGGCACACAAGGGCCTGCCAGTGAGCTGCAGCAGGGGCAAGCCGCAGAGCTGGGCCCGGAGTCAGAAGGGGGAGATCACACCACACGCAGTTCCCCACAGACTGGCTCTCAGGCTCCCAGGCAGTTCACTTGGATTTCTGAGGCTCAGTTTTCCACTCCTGACAGAAACACCACCTGTCCTGCCCTAAAGATCTAAGAAAATCTCATAAACTATCAGTGCTAATACCCTACATTAGTCAGGCTCTTGTAAGTTGTACTTACCGCCCTTGGAAAGGGTGTGAAAAACCCATAATCCTGAAAGCTCAACCAAGATAAAGCCATGCAGACTGACTAAACATCCAGAAATTGTGCCTGTCTTAGAAATCCTAAAGCAATAAACATAGTCTTACTGAGAGACATTAACAAGATACTTATTACAGATTAGGTTACGTGTTCTAAAAAGGTATGTTGTTCCGTTATTTTCTATAGTCAAGGAATAAAAATTAAGAAGTGGCTCCTCTTTTTCCTTGTCTGGTACTGTGGGTAGAACCTAGGGGCACTCTACCACTGAGCTATATCCCCAGTCCCTTTAGTATTTTATTTTGAGACACAGTCCACTAAGTTGCCCAGTCTAACCTCCAATTTTGGATCCTCCTGCCTCAGCCTGCCAAGTAGCTGGGAAGAGGTGGACTTCCCAGTGAATGCAAATGAGATTTCAAGTAGGTCTAGGGAAGACTAGTTACATACTTGTTTTGAGGTCAAATGAAAATGTAGAAGACAGAAAGCAACAAACAGGCAAAGGAATTACTATCCTCGCCTGTGAACATGGTGAAGCTGTGGCAGAGTCTATGGAGGTTTTGGAATCAAAAGCCACCTCTTGCACTGGTCAACAACTACAACCGTAAGGGAGTTCATAGTATCTCCCAGAATTTCTGCCTCTAGAACTCTGCAAACTGCAGTTAGTGTTTCCTAGAAAAGAAATGGAGTTAGTTCAATATGGGAATGTATTTCACACGAGCTTCCACTTTCATCAAAAATGTTCTTGTTCTCCATTGATAAAATGTGGTAAAATATTAACAAGAAGTGAATCTGAACAGTCTTACTGTTTTCACTTTTGCAACATTATTCAAAATAGTATGAAATTATTATTGCTAAGGTTTAACCGATGCTGATACTACTGACTTGCAGGAACACTAGAGTTCGATTTTCTATTACCTTCCATACCTTCCTCCCTTCCCTGTGGGTTGACACAGTTCACAGGGTGCCTGGTCTTCTGCCTGCCATGGTGCTTCCTTTCCTCTGCCTGCCTCCATTCTCTCCACTGAAAACAGTGCTAAAATGAGCTACTCCTCTCTCCCTCCCTCAAATCTCTCCTTCATCCCTAATTACCACATCAGCTCCAAGAGGCTCTGCCAGCTGAATCTCAGGCCAAGTGAAAGGGCTTGTCTTCCTGGGCCCTGCAGGCAATAAAGCAGCACATATCTGTAGGGTATTCAAAAACTCTAATAAAACCAGCCAGGCGAGGTTGAGCCTGCCTGTAATGCTAGCACTCTGAGGCTGAGGCAGGCACTCAAGAGTTCCAGGCCAACCTGGGCTATACAGTGAGACTGTCTCAAAACAAAACTAAAACAAACCATTAGAACCAACTAAAAGTCTGCTGCATTATCAGCAGGAGCTGCCAACTCAAATACTCCTGACAACCACAGGAGGCAGCTCTTTCCGTTACTACTTGGTATACCACTGCTTAATAGCCAGCTCTCCCACTCCCACCCAAATCTTTTATCCAGTAACTCTTCCTTAGTCTCAAAAAAAAATTCTCTTTAAAAATAATAGCAACAAAGTTTAGCGCCAAGTGGTGTATTTCCTACATTTGTAATTGTGAAGTACATTCTATCTGTTATTACTTAGATCTAAAATGTCCCCCAAGAGCCCCAGGCATGTGGACGGGGATGGATGGTGTTGTTATTGTACCCATCTGTGGATTCTGCCACAGATGAGTTCATGGCCAAGTGTGCTGTTCGGAGCTGGGGCCTGGCGAAAGGAGGTCACTGGGGTGAGACCTGGAAGGGTAGTGTGTTCTGCCCCCAGCTCCTCCTTTCTCTCTGCTTTCTGGCTGCCATGGGCTGAGCACCTTTTCCTCCACCATACCCTCCGCCTTCCTCAGAGCCAGCCAACCAGGAAACCAGGTAAGTGACTGGGATGCTACCACTGTAATAGGCAAGTTCATGTGGAATTTAATGTGAGCCTCACTCTATGCAAAGCTGAAGAAGGACCATTCACAGACAATGAAAGCATGCTTTATTATAAAAACTACATTTAAAACAATAATCACCTAAACAAGAAGTGCACACCCACAACCACACACCTGGAGGCAGGAAAACTTGTCAAGCTGTGCAGACTTGGGCTCAGCAGAATGAACAGGCTTGTGTGGTTGCTTGGTCCCCTTCTGAGGCACCCTGGGGCAAGCACTTTGAGCTCAACCACCGTGAGAGAACAGGGTCAACTCAGCAAAGGAAAAGGAACAGGATGCAATCATAAGAGAAGGATGGGCTCTGCCTCCAGCCAGCGTGTTCGGGCCATGCTCAGGACCCCAGGCAGCCGCAGTGCAGGGTAAGTTAGAGGTCAGCACTCTGATCTCCCTGTTCAGAGCAGGATCCTCAACTATTTCCAATTCTCTTGCTTCTATCAAAGGGCAAGGAATGACTTTCTGATGAGGACATGCAGGTAACTGAGAACACCATATAAGAAGAAAATCGATAACCAGAGGGCCACAGAAAACTACAGAACTCAATACAGCAAATTGTTGATGTGTTATAAACTGGTGCCTAAGGAAAAGAAAAACTGTGTACATGTAGGGAGTGTTCTGGTAGCTCTGCCTATAGAGAAACACTTTGCTGAGCAGAAAAACACTGTGAATCCATCCACATGAGTAACTAGTAATTTGCTGAACCTAATCAAAAATGCCACTCGCTTCTACAGAATAACACAAAGCATTTACCCAAAGAGAAGCTAGGAAATTTACTTAACAATTAAAACAAAGAACAAACATTCCACAGCTTCCAAAACTGCAACCAGACTTCACATACCACTCAGATGCAGAGCTATGCCAGTCACAGAAGGCTGGTGCCCTGGGACTGGAGGTGAGTACTTCACCGGGCTGCAGTAATGGGAAGGCAGGCGCGCTTCCTCAAGGGCCTCTCTCTCACAATAAGGCAAAGATACTGATTTTAATCTGTAGGGCCGAGACTTAGCAGACAAAGAATAGTGTCTACACAGTAAGATACTTAGAGAAATCAACAACGGTTACTTCAGATAACTTGAGATGAGTGTGACCTTTTCATTTTCTAATCTGAAAAATTACTAGACATGCTCACTAACATGCAAAAGCACAGTGCACATCCACTGCGCCCCGAAACCTAAGGGCACTACAAACGTGCATCTCGCACAATGCAGCTCTTCAGGGCCATGAGGAATGTGCAGGCTAGCAAGACACCAAGGCACCAGTAGGCATGAAAGGTTCTAGTTGACTTGAAATGGTTCAAGTTAGATCTAAAACTTATGTACCACATACATAATGTTATTTTTAGAACAAGGAAGTTTTAACCCTTGAAATAGGAAACAGTCCAAACAATCATCAGACGTCACCCTCCACCGATGACAGTGTCGCTGCGGCTTTCCCTAGCTAGCTGCCCACTTTGTGGCGAAAAGCGGAATTCGCTTAACACATGGACATGTGCTTCCAGCGTGGACAGGGAGGTGCCGGCGCCCGCGGGCTCCCCGGGATGCCCAGGCTCCCAGGCCGGGCGCCATCGGAAGGCAGCGCGGCCCGACTGTCGGAAAAAGGCCCGAGTGGCCTGGGAGAGGAGCCCCCACGATTCCCCCGGCACTAGGAGTCTTCCCACACCCACGCGGGGTGAGCGCGGACCCCAGACGCCCCGAGAGGCTCGCCCTGGAGCCGTGGGCGCATGCCGCGCCTTCAGGTCCCGGCCTCGTCCACTCCGCGCCCCCTCGCCTGCGCCGCCAACGCATCGCCGGTGGCCCCCCGCCAGGCCTGCGCGGCCCAGAGCCCCAGCCCCGCGCCTGGCCCGCGGGACCCTGCTCCTCAGGTCCCCTCAGGTTCCGACCCCGCCGCAGCCAGGCCCCCGCCCACCCGCGGGGAGCTGCCCTGGCTCCTACCGGCCATTCCTTCCGTCCCGCAGTGTTCGCAGTCTGCAGCCCGAAGCCTGAAGCCCGACGCTCGACGTCCAACGCCACGCGCCAGACGCCAGGAAGAGATCCGTCCGCGCCCTCGGGTCTGGCGGGGGCAGGCTTCAGTCAGGGGGTGCGCTCTACCGGAAGTCCCGCCCCTGCGCCGTCAGTCAGCGCGGCCGAGGAGCAGTGGGCAGGTGTCCTGGACCGGCGAGTCACGCCGTGGCTCAGGGCGTGTCAACCTGGGAGACGAGCGGGCTCGCGGCCCCGGCACAGCCCGCCGCCGGCCGGGACTAGCGCGATAGCCGCCATCGGGTCCGGCGGGCGCGGCCGGCTCGGAGAACGCAGGCTTCGGCCCCACACGCGGACCCTGCCGCCAGGCAGCTGCGCGCCCTACGTAGGAGGAGGCCTCCAGCCGCGGGCGAGCACCGCGGCCCAACGCAGGGAACCGGCGGAGCCCCGAGGGCGGTGCGTCGGTCCCATTCCACCGCGTGTGCACACCTCGCACCCCGTTCTTGCCCTTTAAAAATGGAATAATGTAGCCGGGCGTGGTGGCGCACACCTTTAATCCCAGCACTCAGGAGGCTGAGGTAGCAGGAGCTTTATGAGTTCAAGGCCGGCTTGGGCTACAACGCAAGCGCAAGGCCGGCCTGAGCTACATAGTGCAACCCTGCTTCAAAAAAACCAGGGCTGGGAGTTTGGCTCAGTGACTTAAGCGCCTGTCTGACAGGCGCGAGCTTGTGAGTTCAATCACCGGTGCCTCAAAAAAAAAAGAGGAATAATGTGATTTCACTGGCCCTTTCACCAGCGGGGTATGTTCTGACTCGGGGAGATAGGACCGGGCTAGGGGAAGGAGAGTGGGCGCACCGGGGTGCACCAGCGGGGTATGTTCTGACTCGGGGAGATAGGACCGGGCTAGGGGAAGGAGAGTGGGCGCACCGGGGTGCACCAGCGGGGTATGTTCTGACTCGGGGAGATAGGACCGGGCTAGGGGAAGGAGAGTGGGCGCACCGGGGTGCACCGGGGCTGGGCGGAGGGAGGCGGGGAGGAAGAGAGTGCGGGTGCCAGCAGGCACTGTACCAAGCCAGCAGGTGCCCAGAGAGTGGGTGTAAGGCTCTGAAATGTTTCCCCACATCACAGCAAGACGTCATTGTTTTTGTTCGGTTTTGTTTTTCGAAACAGCTTCTCTGTCTACCCCAGGATGGCCTCTTAACTCATGGGAGTCCTCCTGCTCAGCTACTGGGATGCCCTGCAAAACAAAAATAGAATGACTATGACAGGCAGCTCCTCCTATGACAGGGTCACGTGTGCACAGTGACCATGTCCTACAGTGACAGACTAGTCTGGTTTCCCAGACCAGGGGAACCCCAGGATGCTGGATTTTGGCTACTTAAACAGGTCGTCCTAGGGACCCTGAGACAAGGTGGTCATTTTACCTTGTCCCGTGACTATGTAACAGGTTAACCCGGGAAAGAGCCCACCCAAAGCCCGACCGTTCGGGCTGTTTAAACGTGGCACAGGCGAGCACAGAGAGGAGACAGCCACTGGAACTGAGTCACACAAGCAGCAGTGCCTGGAATAGGCCTTGGGACCTTTTGTCAAAAGTCCAGGATTTGAACTGTTGCCTTTGATCACAGAAGATATCCCTATAGATTTAAGATTTCTGCTACTTGTAACCACAAGGATCTCAGGGAGCCCTGCTGAGCGGCACAGGTCCCAGTGGCCCTTCCTCATTCTCACAGTAAGCGAGGCCAGCTCGAGCACTGGATCCACATAGGCCCAGCCGTCTCCTATGCACGGATTTTGGCGTTCACATACAGTTTCTCTCTTTGTGTGCTGAAGGACAGGAAGGTGAGCTTGTAAGAGACTGGAATAAAAAATTGGGAAGACGGGAACTAAAACGATCACCTCTCATAAAACTCCTTTTCCTCATCTTTCTCTTCTATCCCTACTTCTTCCTGTTCCTCCTGTTTTGTCAACCACCTTTGGACATCTTGCTCGTATCTACCCAATCCTGGATCTGTATGACATTTCTATTTAAATTTTATGGAAGTTCTGTGTCCTCCATGTAAATTTCCCCATTTTGCCAAGGTTAATGTCAGTAGTTTTCCACTCCCAGCAGTCAAACACCAAGACACCAGTTCACAAGACACAAAATGGCCTGCTTGTTTCATAACATCCACCAGAGGTCTGGAGGTGACTTTACCCAGAATGGGAGAAGGATTTGCACACCTCTATGGCTGTCTGTCCCTTCAAGAACTCAGTTACCCAGGAGGACGTTGAGTGTATTGTTAAAATCACATGGGTTGGGAGAGTCATGCAATCAGAGAATAAAAGTGGAAGGACAGTTTGGAAACCATGAACTTCAATGGGGGGCGGGGGTTGATAACATCTAACGAGGCATGGTGGATTCATTCCTTAAGGCCAAACAGCACATTTGTCTCAGAGATAGGCCAGTTCAAAACCTTCTCTCTCCCAGTTACTGGGTTGTCCTGTGTGGCAGAAATACAATCTCCTGGGAGGCTACTGTGAAATCCACAGCCTCCCCCATCGGACTCTTCTTTGGCATTTACCCATGTCTGTACAGTCCCATCAGCCCCACTACAGAATGGGTGGATGTTCAGGAGGCATGTGTCTGAACCAGGAGCAAAAAGTTTAAAGGAAATCTTTTTTTTTTTTTTTTTCAGTACTCACCAGCTAGTTCAGGTACATAATGAGTTGGTTAACAGAGCTACTAAAGGCAGTTGTTCATAAGCCTTACTTATACATTCTGCATTCTCTTCAGTTCATACATGGGCTTCTGTCTGTCCTTAGTTATCTTTTCACCACCAACATTAAAATCAATATCTTTAGCTGTTTCATCTAACTATATCCTTTTCCCTTTGCACAAAAAATAACCTAATAATTTATGGCGAAATGAGCAAACTGTTTTTTGCTATTACCCATTTGATAGGAAGTTGTATTAATTACAGGTTATGAACTATGAGAGAACAGACCAGCTAGTGCTCTCTGATTAACAATTCCCAGTTCCACCTCAGGTTACTTAGGAAGATCTCAGTCTTCTAGGATCCAGCAATAATGTGTCCCACACCAAAGTACCGATTAGAATGCTGCTTTCTTACTATGAAGGGAGCTGTTCCAGAAATGTTTCAATTGAAATATTTTAAAATATGACTTTATTCATAGTGGGGATTGAAAACAGGGCCTTGTGTATGCTAGACAAGTACCCTTGTGCTGGCTGAGCTACACCCCCAGCCCTTTTCAAGGCAAGGTCTCACTAAGTTGCTTAAGCTGGTCTCAAACATGTGAACCTCCTGCCTCAGCCTCCCAAGTAGCTGAGATTGCAGGCTTGCACCGCCACATCCAACAAAAACTGGTTTTTGATGCTTTGGTCTAATTTTCCCATGGTGAGAAAATGTCTATGTTGTGAAATTTACCATTTGTGTTAAGTTTTAGTCATTGTGACAAGACATCTGAAATAACCTCTAAGGAGAAAAGAATCTGCTTTGGCTCACAGGTTCAGGAGCTTCAATCCATGGTCACTTCCTGTGGACTTGGAGTGAGGTGGAATATCATGGCAGGACACCTGGAGGAAAAAGCCTGCTCATCTAAGGGAGGCCAGATAGCAAAAGGACAGAAATAGAAAGGGGTCAGTGTCCTCTAGCCTCTTCAAGGCCATGCCCGTAGTGGCCTCACTTCCTCCTCTAGGGTTCGGCTCCCAAGGATTCTACTACCCCCCAAAGTGCCACATGATGGGGACCAAGCCTCTAGCACATGGCCTTGGGGAACATGTAAGATCCAACCTATAACACCATTTGAACCATTTTCAGTGTACACTTCAGGGTCCCCAAGTCCACTCACAGTGTCATGAAGCCGTTGCTACCGTCATTCCAGAACTTTTTCATCATCCCAAAATGAAACTCTGTATCCATAAAAAAATAATTTTAAGCCTTGATATTCCAGTATTTTGGTTGAATTTTATAAGTTTGAAAGCTCATAAAATATTTTTAACATTGATTCCTACCTTGTGGAAGTAAACAAATGTATAAATAAAACAGTGACTTGTTCAACTGTTTTCTCCTGTGAAATTCAAATGAAACATGATTTCCATGAGGACACACTGTATAATAATTAGATGTTTCTGGTTCAGACCTCATCAAGATCTAAGTCAATGGAAATTCCATGTGTAAAAGTGGAAAATGGGAACTTAGCATGGCACTTGTTAACTGCAAGTTTGGGTGCGTGTTCCTAGGAGAACTTACCAATTCAGAACTCCAATCCTGTGTTATTTAGCAGGAGCAGCAGCCTCCCTGCGTGCCTGAGTGGTACATGGTCTCACTGTGCTTTTGTCCCAGTGAAATTAAAACTAAGCCAAGATTTTCCTGCCAGAGAAAACTTCGCCTGCTAAGTTCCAACACAACTAATAAAACAAGCCTTTCTTCTATAAAAATTCTACTCCCTGGTTTAGTAACAAAAAGAGATCCACAGCCCAACTCCTAACTTGGAAATCTTACTAGAAAGCAAGTAACAGAGTGAATCTTCAGCTCTGAGTCTCAATGATAAGAAATGTATTTCTGGGCTGGAGGTATGCTTGCCTAGCATGCAGCAGGTTCAATCCCCAGAAACACATACACAACAACAACAATGACAACATCTATGTCCTTCCTGGGAATACTGAGCCAAAATTTTCCTATGAAAACAATGATCTTATGCCTAAAGGAGGGTATACTTTCTTCACAAAAATATCCACATGATTACTTAGAGGTCATTTCCTTTATTTTTAGCATCCTTTTTAAAAAGCTTTTAAAATTGAGCAGTGCAGTAAGGTTAATTACACTTGCCTTGAGTAAGCATGACAAGCCATAGTGGGCTGTTTCTGTTTCTGCTGTACATTCATCTATAAAAGAGAGGGACCAGGTCTACATTGCAAATGTTCACAGTCCACGTTGCCAGGGGAAATGGCGGCCAATGAAATTTCAATTTTGGATTATTTTTAGCATAAGTATGTCTCAAATATTGCATGGGATACGTTTCTATTAAGGAATTGTTCATTGTTTACCTGAAATTCAAATTCAGCTGTGAATATTGCATTTGTGTTTGCTAAGTCTGGCAACCGTACTTGCACATCAAGGAGATTCTTTAAATATTTCTAAAGGAGCATTTCCTTAAATATATCTAAGGCAACTTCCCCTAACTGCCAAAAGTATGAAAAGAACCCCGTATAACAACTATCTGAACTATCCTTCAGATACTGCTATTAGTATTTTATAACAGATAATGCTATTACTATTTTATAACAAAAAGCAGAAGCAAGATCAAAGTTCTGCAAATGGCACTATGAATTAAAAAGAAAGGGTGTAACACGGAGTCAGAGAAACTGGTCTGGGTTTCTCTGAATGGTCACGAGATGATTAACTCGGTTCTGGTGTCTCTTAGATGGTTGTCTGGGACTTGCCTTCTCAGTGTGGACCAGTGTTCCCGAACTCGGTGAGTGTCTACTGACTCAGAGTCCTCAGCTTTTGTCCCCTGACCAAACACCTGACACACACGATGTGAAGAAGGAAATGCTGGTTTGGGCTCAGGTTGTGGAGCTCAGCTGGCTCCAAGGCAGAGGCGCCTGGTGGGGGGTTGAGAGGGATGGCAGAGGAGAGCAGGGAGCAAGGAAAAGCCGGGATGAAAGAGCAGGGTCCAGATGTTGTCTCCGAGGTTGCACCCCAGGACCACGCAGGGCCATCACATTACTTTCAAAGTATTTTTCTATCATTTTTAAGGTCATGTTTTATGTTTTCAACTTTTTTCCCTGACAATACATAGAATGCTGGCATTGGAGGAGTACCACCCAAGACTGTCACAGGAATGGATGTGGCATTTCTGGAAAGTGGGACCCAGGGGTTCTCTGAGGTTTCACTGCTGCCTGGTCCAGCACACTCCTACTCAACCTTCAAGACCTTTCCAAATATAGCTCTCAGAAATCTTCTGATGCCCTATAAAGAGGTCGTGACTCTTGTCCTCTGGCCCCTCGCCAGGCTGCACACTGTGTAGCGCTTGCCCCAGGCACTCTTCGCACATGGGCACTTATCTGTTTCTCCCCACAGATTTCGATTCGGGGTGGAGAGGGGGCACCACAAGACATGCTATGAAAGACAACCGTGGTTTTTGGAGGTTATTAATATTCAAGTTTGCGAGTGACATAGGGATGAACAAGTGAACGATTAGATGAAAATCTTCATGAAAATGTGCAGAACAAAGCGCCCATTGTGTGAGCTTTTCCACCTCTGTTGTAAGCGGAGGCCAAGGAGAGCTGGGATGGTCACTCTCGCTGCCCACGCTCAGCTTGCAGGTGGGCTCCCAGTGTCCATTTTGCTGGATGTCAGTGAACTCAAACGGGACTCTTATTTTATGATTCCATCTGATGCCAATCAATTTTCAAACTAAGAAAGTGTGTGTAAAAGGGTGTGGGGGGGTGTGTGATACCAAAAGTTGGTTCTCGAGCTAAGGAACAGTGCACGTGCTCAATGATCAGGATCTCGGCTTTCCTTACATTACATGTAAAGTCATTCTGCAAACTGGATGATCTGAAAGAATGAAACTCAATCTGTTCCTGTTGCTAAAGAAAGCCAAGCAAAGAGAATGGTGGGGTGTGGGGAAGAAAAGTGGGGCACCAAGGAGAGAGTGAGGGACAGCCAGGGTGGTTCAAAGACCCAAATAAAGGCCAAGCATGCTTACGCACACCTTTAATCCCAGCAATCACGAGGCTGAGGCAGGAGGAGCGTTGTGAGTTTGAGACCAGCCTGAGCTACAAAGTGAGTTCAAGACCAGCCTGAACTGCATAGTGAGACCCTGTCTCAACAAAATAGGGCCAGGGATTTAGCTCAGTGGCGTAAGCACCTGCCTGGCAGGCTCAAGGTTGTGAGTTCAATCCCTAGTACCAAAAATATAAAAAAAGACCTAAATAAGAACAGCCCCAAAATGCTAGACCAGTGGTCGCCCCATGATTTTCAGGGCATACTACTCAGGTTCTGCAGAGGAACAGATTCCATGTAAATACGAAATACATGCATAGCCACAC
>RJWM01048049.1:0-11645 GCA_004363535.1 Dasyprocta punctata | reverse complement strand
GCAAGTACACAATAAAAAAAAGAAACAATCTGTTTCTTCCATATTGATCATGCAACACAAATAGCATTTCTTGAGTCAAGCATCAGCATAGTTTTAAGAAAGTTTTATCTTAGAATTATTACTGTCTTACCCAAAAAATCAAAAGATAAGATGTTGATATTTAAAATGTTTGCTATCCTAAGAGGCTGTGACTCTTCAAAAATAATTCCCTGAGGCAAGTGGCCAAAGCTAGCAAGCTCAACATGTGTAATTCAAATTGGTAATTTGAAATTGCAAGAAAAAGCCAGGCTCAGCATTGTGCACGTGTGATTCATTTTCGCAGCCAGGTTAAAAATGTACATAAAGAACTGAAAGGAAACATGTTCATTAAGTCTGTGTTATCCTGCCTTCCAGGAAAAAAAGAACGCGTTCTAAACTGGAAACAAAGAATCTCTCCACCTGATAAAATACTCTTTAAAGAAAAAATTTTTAAAAAGAAGAAGAAGCAGGAGTAATGCAAGGTATCCAAAACAGCTTTCAACAGTAACAAGAAAATAAAAGAGTAAGGGATATCTAGTCTTATAATAAGATCATTTCTACTCATACAAATATCTAGTCTAAACTTCCCATTCAAACCAGTGCAACAAGGCAAGAGTGGAGAGTTGTTCAAGCCAGGTCTTATAATGAAACACTTCCAGGCTCCTTACAATCATCACAGCAGGAGAAAGTTAACGATGTCTCATTGGCAAAAATATGATAATAATCTCATTTGTGAAAATTGACCTCACCTTTGAGTAAAAGGTAATTAATTTAAAGTAGTTTCCTGAAAAATAAGTCCATCAACTCTGAGACATGAATGCTTATATTTTTTTCATTTCTTATTGAAAACGAACAAAACAGAGTGCTCTAAAAAATGGTTTGCTACCACAAGCCTACCAAAAACAGACATTCCATTATTTCAAATCTGTCAGTATGAAGATGCTAGAGAAAATGTCAGGCAGCTATTGAATATTGAGCTACCAGGTATGCATGACAATGAAGAGACATTGCTATCACATGTTATTATCACCTTTGCCTTACAGCATTAGTTATCTTAGTGAAAAACACTGATTTAGATTGCAATATCATTTAGTTTCTAAATAAAAATTAATTTGAGTTAAAAGTAACTTAGGAGATGTAAGAAGTTCTGACTTTATAAGTATATGTTTACTTTGTACCAATTACTTTATGAACTTCTTTTGTGATTTTGTAATAATCCTTAACTCTTATTTATACCAATATATATATACACTATGTTTTTGGAAAAGTTTGTTTCATCGGTATTTTCATAAATGTCTATAGCTTATGCTGGTGCAGAGTTTAGCTATTACATAAGATACTGTATGTTTTGATAACAAAAGAAGGTTGTGAAAGAGACATCAATTTAGTGATTAAACTGAAAGAGTTTTTGGCTTGTTATGCAGAGTGGTCAGCAACAGGGCTCATTTCATCATGATTTCTCTGCCCATAACGAATGAACTTTTTCTAAATCACATTGCATTTCTTGAAAGCAGATAATATATCTTTATGAATGTCTCCAGTGTGCCAAATCTAGGATTTATTCATGAGAAATCATTGTTTAAATGCTGTATTTCATATCATACAATTGTATTCAAAATTGAAAGCCATAGGAAATAAACTAGACCTTTATACATTGGGCATAATTTAACAACTGTTAATTTTCCAAAGCCCAAGAATACTTTAGAAGCATAATAATTTCAGAGAGCAATTCCATATGGTTACTGAAAATAGTTAGACTAATCAGGAGATTGAGGGGAGTTACCTTTTATTTCTCATTACAAATATCACTTTTACCTATCAGATACCTGTCAGTTTTTCTTGACATAGAAAAATATCCAGAATCACAGCATTAAACATGTTAACTCATAGGCAAATGCATACATTCTGAGGATAGTATTAACTTCTGGACCTGATTGTTCATAGGTACTGTACTAGTATCCAAGATTTATCAGGTTTCTTACAGTTCAGAGTGTGTTTTTTCATCATACATGTACTTCAGTATTTGTGGTTGAATTGAAGGTATATATTTTTATGACACATTAAGTTATTTTCAACCATCTCTGTGTAGACTTAGGAAGGACTTACAGAATGTATTTAAACTTATTCTGGAAGCTTCCTAGCTACACTTTGCTTCAATACAAGTGTAAACTTTTGCTGATTCCTATAGAACTCCTCATGCCACCTTTGTTAAGCTATGCTGTTAATTTGTTGGCAAAAAATGTTTTGTAGCACTGATTAATATCTATGTTTAAGAAACTTCAAAGTAAAGAATATTACCTTTGATAATGTGGGGTCTTACCTCAGTTGAAAGACTTAAATACAAAAACATATTTCCCAGAGAAGAAGTAATTCTGCCTAAAGAGTATAACTTGAAAAAAAAATTTTATTTACAGCCGTCTCTTGGAGCCTTAGTTTCCAGGCTGCTGCTCAGCCACTGCATTCATGTAAGTGAATCACTTGAAATGCATTTGATAATATAGATACAAATACATGCTACTGGTTCTGTTTCTGTGGTTCATCCTAAAGGTCAGAGAAGTGTTACAATGCAGAATTCTGCCTCTGTAGCTGAGATCAGAGACAAATGATATATGAGATGCAGAATTCAGATGATCCCAAGTGATTACATTAATATTAATATCAATTTTTTTGTGAGAAATTTTTCCTAAATCACTGGAATCAGTTGAATTTGATTATAACTACCTAAACAGATACGTTTATCAGTTGTTTACTACATTATTAAGCAAAAAATGAAAGAAACTATTATGTATTTCGTTTTGGAAAAACATGTTGAAAGTACTTTCTGAATGCTCAATAACATGTAAAATTCTGAGGGTAAAGTATGAAACAAAATTCACAATATGTGGAGTTTTTAGACTAGCAGGAAAAATAGATGAAGATGGAAAGTCTATCTGGAATAAGATTCCAGGCAAAGTGAACACTATGTACTGAAATATTTAAAAATAATGAGACAATAAATTTGACAGCATAGAATTAAATGTATGTTTAGAATATACAGCACATGTGAAAAATATTGCTAAGGGTCAAAGATTTGGCAGCAGACCATGATTATGATATCTGAGACTTATTTTTCTCAAATGTAATTTTGTTTTGGTGGAAAAATAAAGCAAAGATATTTATGTTAGTCAAATTATCTTATTTGTGAAAAGGCTAACAGGTACTCCACAATCCCAAGTATGAGAGATTTTATTAGTAGCAGTATTGCTATTATAAATTATGATCTGTCAGGTTTGTAGTATCAGGCACTTAATGCTTTCTCACTTTTGTGTCTCTTTGTTATTGTTTATGCTCATGTGGCCCCACCTAGTCTCATGTAATCATGGCATGGACACAGCTGAGTCTAGCATTCCTGATTGTTTTGTTGTCTGGTGCTTAGACTGGTGGTGTGAGTGGGGCACCCACCCATGGGTGGAGCTGACATGCAGTGTAAGAGTGGGAAGAAAGTGTGTCTT
Source organism: Dasyprocta punctata (assembly GCA_004363535.1). NCBI lineage: Eukaryota > Metazoa > Chordata > Mammalia > Rodentia > Dasyproctidae > Dasyprocta > Dasyprocta punctata. The sequence goes on along the minus strand of RJWM01048049.1, from coordinate 8,136 downwards.
CCTTCTCTTCTTGGATTCATACCTTGTAGTTTGCAGCCTCCATGAATGGCTGTCTTGCCTTGGAGCCAGCTGAGTATGGACAGAAACCTCTAAGCACTGTAAAAAACAAACCTTTTCTTCCCTAATTTTCGGCATCAGGTATTTTGTCTCAGCAATGAGAGAAAAGTAACCAAGACAATCTTCTTTCAAAAACGATTTAAGTAACGTCAGGTCAAGCATTTATTATTGTGTCTGGCAGACACTCAGAAAGTCATCCCAGTACCTTGTCTGGTAATCAACTGCTAAGCATTTGAGTGTCCCTTTTGCTAATTCTCAATGTCCTTTCTAATGTGACTTTATTGATACTATAGCTAACACATTACATAACAAAATATATGACCAGAATTATGTTCAATCCTTTGTTTCTTTTTCCCTTTCTTTTCTCCTTTCTTTCCTTTTTTTCTTTCTTTCTTTCTTTCTTTCTTTCTTTCTTTCTTTCTTTCTTTTGTCTTTCTTCTTCCTTTCACATTTCTTTCTTTTTTTTGAGACCAGGTTTCTAACATAAGTTGCTGACATAAATATAAACAAAATTTAAGAGTACAAAAATAATTTGAAAGTGTATAAGCACTGCTTTAGGAAATGACAGATGACGTGTTAGAGTTAGCAGTATTATCCAGTAGCTTGTTTCTAAAAAGTGGCTCAACAACTAAACATTACCAGGTACTAGATTGCTCACCAACCCTGGAGTTCGATTTCATGTTATTCTCTAATCAAATGAAGTATTGAATAAAATGAGGGGAAAAAAAGCAATGGCAGAATGTACTCAAGAAAGAGAGAAGAGAGAAGCTGGCCCTGCAGAGAAAGCTTTGACAAATAGATAGAAAAAACTGTGAGAACAATGATAAAAGTACATGCCTCAATGCCCTCTGCCTTACGTTTGTTGCCTAGAAATTTTGCTGTTCTAGGTCTTTTGTAGTTTCAATGTTCTACTGGTATTTTGATTTGGATTGCATTAAATCTGTATAACAATTTTGGGAGTATGGCTATTTTTACTTTCGGTTCTTCCTGCCCTAGAGGAAAGTGTATTTTACTGTTGTCTGATATCTTCTTCAATCTCCTTATCAGAGTAGCTTTCTTTGCAGTTTTCACTGTAGAGATGTTTTATTTCCTTGGTTAGACTGATTCATTAATATTTCATCTTTTTCAGTAATATTACAAAAGGTACAGTTTCCCTAACTTCTCTCTCAGTGAATTTGTTGCTTTTGTACAGGAATGCAATTGATTTTTGCACATTGGTTTTGTATACAGCTACATGACCACATCTGGTTATTAAATCTAGAAGTCTTTAATGGTGACTTTTGGGTCTTCTTTTTTTATTTAAAAGAAAAAAAGACATAAAGAAGAAAAACAAAAAGCAAAAGAGACGAACAAACAACAAAAACAAACCCAATACAATAACAGTATAGGTTTATAAAACAAGATGATAGGAATTAGACAACGGTTGTAACATTGCATATTATTACCTTAAAAAGATGGCTTAGATTAACAGATACAGACATGTAAAATTGATCTAATCATATGAGTACTAACTGTTCTTTTTCAACAACTAACACATTTAGTAGTAGCATAGTCATTTTAGATAGCTTATGTGTATATATATATATATATATATATATATACAAATTTATGTTTTTTCCTCTTACCTTCCTTCTTTCCTCCTTTCGCCATCCAAGTTACTTATGTTTTATGAGCAGTTTCTTACCCTTACACAGTATTTATTGTAGATTTTGGATCATACATACTTTTTCAGTTTCTTACACTAGGGAGACAATATGGAATTTATACATGTGAGTTTGATTTATTTCACATACATGTATGGTCTTAAGTAGTGTCCATTTACTTATAAAAGTATCTGTTCAATCTATCTTGATAGCTGAGTAGTACACCATTGTATAAAAATACCACATCTTTTTTATATAGTCTGTGATTGATGGGCACTTGGGTTTTTTCCCAAGGTTTGGCTATTACAAATTGTGTTGGTATAAACACGGGTGCACATGTATCACTGTAGTATGATAATTTCAATACTTCTGGGAAAATACCCAGAAGTGGGATAGCTGGATCAAATGGATCTCTAATCCTAGTTTCTTGAGGAATCTCCACACTGATTTCCACAGTGGGTGCAACAGTCTACACTCCCACCAAAAGTGGAGAAGAGTTTCCTTTCACCCACAGCCCCTCCGGCATTTGTTATTGGTTGATTTTCTTATCTTGGCCATTCTTTCTGGGGTGAGATGGAATCTCAGTGTTGTTTTAATTTGCATTTCCCAAATGACCATTGATGTGGAACATTTTTTCATATATTTACTTGTCATTTGTATTTCTTCATCTGAGAAGTGTGTATTCATCTCAGATGCCTATTTTTGGATTGGGTCTTTGAATTTTGGGGGCCCGATTTTTTAAAACTTCTTTATGTCATCTAGATAGAAGTCCTTTGTCTGAGGGACAGTTGATTAAGATTTTTTCCCTGTTCATGAGTTTATTTTTCACTCTGTTGGAGATTGCTGTTGACATACAAAAACTTTTTAGTAAGATGAGATCCCAGTTGTTGATTCTGGGAACTACTACCTGTGCAGTTTGTTTTTCATGAAATCTCTGCCTACTTCTATGTCATCAAGATTTTTACCTACTTTGTCTTCCAGCAGATTGTGTCTCTGTTTTAATATTTAAATCTTGGATCCATTTTGACTTTAGTTTACTGCATTGTGATAAACATGCACCTAGTTTTAGTTTTTGGCATATGGAGAGCCAGTTTTACCAGGACCACTTATTAAAGAGGCTATCTTTCTTACAGTGTACATGTTTGGCCTCTTTGTCAAAGGTGAGGTGGCTGAGTGTGTTTGTAGTTGTGGCTGTATTTTCTAATCTATTCTATTGATCATCAGGTCTGTTTTTATTCCAGTACCATGCTGATTTTATCACAGTAGCTTTGTAATATAACTTCAAGTCAGGGATTGTGATGCCTTCTGTCTTACCTTTGTTGCCCAGAATTGCCTTTGTTATTCTAGTTCTCTTCTGGTTGCAGATGGATTTTTGGGATGATTCCTCTGGCTTTGTGAGGTACACAAGTGGTATTTTGATTGAAATTGCATTAAAATTGTATAACAATTTTGGGAAAATGGCCATTTTCACAATGTTTGTTCTTCATATCTATGAACAGGGAGTATCTTTTAATTTTCTGAAATCCTGTTCGATTTATTTTTTCAGAGTAATGTAATTTTCTCTGTGTAGATCTTTTACTTCCTTTGTAGGTTGATTCCTAAGTATTTCATTTTTTTTTTTTGGATGCTATAGTTAGAGGGTGTGATTCCCCTTATTTCTCTCTCAGTGAATTTGTTGTTTGTATGCAAGAATGCTATTGATTTTTTTGTGTTGACCTTGTATCCAGCTAAATTACTGAATTCGGTTATTACATCTAGACGTCGTTCAATGGATTTTTGGGTGTCTTCTATTAGAGTATCCTATCATCTGCAAATAATGATAATTTAGCTTCTTCCTTTCCTATCCTTTTTCCTTTTATTTCTCTCTCTTGTCTAATTGCCCTGGCTAATATTTCCAGCACTATATTGAATAAGAGTGGTGATAATGGATATTTTCGTCTTGTTCCTGATTTTAGGTTGAAAGTTTTCACTTTTTGTCCATTTAGTAAGATGTTGCCTGTTGATTTATAATATATGGATTTATCAGGTTGAGGTAAATACCATCTATTCTGATTTTCTGTAGGGTTTTTTTTTTTATCATGAATGAGTGTTGAATTTTGTCAAAAGCTTTTTCTGCATCTATTGAGATGATCATGTGATTCTTATCCTTGGCTCTGTTGATATGGTGTATTATGTTTATTGATTTGTGTATGTTGAACCATCCCTGCAATAAATCCCACTTGATCATAGTGTATAATATTCTTGATGACTTGTTGCATTCTATTTGCCAGTATTTTATTGAGGATTTTTGCATCTATGTTCATTAGTGAGCTTGACCTGTAATTTTCTTTTTCGGATGGATCTTTCTCTGGTTTTGGTATTAGGGTAATACTTGATTTCATGAATGAGTTAGACATGCTTCCCTTTCAATTTCATTGAAGACTATGAGGAGTGTTGGCATTAAATCTTCCCTAAATTTCTTGTAGAATTCAGCAATGAATCCATCAGGACATGCACTTTCTTTGTTGGTAAAGTTCTAATTACATTGTCAATATCATTAACTATAATTAGGTTTTTCAGCAGTTTCACATCTTCTCGATTCCACTTTGGTAATTCATACATTTCTAGGAATCTTCATTTTTTCTGTGCTATCGAACCTATGAGAGTAGTTTTTTGAAGTAGGTATTGATGATCTTCTGTATTTCCAGCGGGCCTGTAGTGATTTCACTTTTCATTTCTTATTGTGTAGATTTGAGATTTTTCTTTCCTCTGCTTGATAAGGTTGGCTAGGGTGTTATCAATTTTATTTATTCTTTCAAAGAACCATTTCTTTGCTTCATTAAGTCTTTGTGTTGTTTTCTTAGTTTCAATTGCATGAATTTATGCTATCTTTATAATTTCCTTCCTTATTTTGGCTTTGGACTTGACTTGCTCTTCTTTTTCTAGAAGTTTCAGGCACAGCATTAGGTTGTTTATGTGTGTACTTTCAATTTTCCTGATGGGAGATTACTGCTACAAATTTCCTTCTGAGACTTGTTTTCATTGTGTCCCACAGGTTCCAGTAATTTGTATTTGCATTTGTGTTCGATCATAGATATTGTTTAATTTCTTCTGTGACCCATTAGTTTTTTAGCAGACAATTATTTAATTACAGTGTGTTCATGGGGTTCTTGTGGTGTATTTGTCATGAATTTGCAATTTTATTGCATTATGATCAGATAATATGCATGGGATTTGTTCAATTCCTTTGCATTTACTTAAGCATGTTCTGTGGGTTAGTATATGATCTATTTTAGAGAATGACCCATGTGCAGCTGGGAGAAATGTGTATTCTGATATTGTTGGGTGGAACACTTGGTACCCATCTACTAGGTCCATTTGTTCACAAGTTTGATTCAGTTCAGTTATTTGCTGATTTTTTTGTTTGGTTGATCTGTCTCTTTGTGACAATAGGGTTTTAAGGTCCCCCATTATAACTGTATTATTTTTTATTTGTTTTTTCATGTCTAATTTGCCTTACATAGTTGTGCGCTCCCGTATTCGGTGCATATATATTTATGCTTGTAATCTCTTCCTCTTAAAGTTTTCCCTTAACAAGTATGTAATGACCTTCTTTATCTCTTTTGATCATTCTCAGTTTGAAGTTCACATTGTTTGCGAACAAAATAGTGACCCCTGCTTTTTTTTTTTGAGTTCCTGTTGCATGGAGTATTGTTTTCCATCCTTTGACTTTCAGTTTGTGAATTTCTTTTTGTGTTAAATGTGTTTCTTGTACTTATCATAGAGTTGGATTTTGTTTTTTAATCTACTCTGCTGATCTGTTTCTTTTTATTGGTGAATTGAGACCATTTACACTGGTGGATATAACTGGTATGTACAGACTTACCACTTCCATGTTATCTTTCTGCTGTTGGTTTTGTACTTTATTCACTTAATTGTTTGCCCTGCTTAGTGGCTTCTTTTTGCTGTTGTTCTTAGGATTATAGTTATCTTTGCCTCTTTCTAGAGCATCTTTCAGTACTGTTTGTAGTGTTGGTTTGGTGACCATGAATTTCTTCAGCTGTTCTTTTTCATGGAAGTGTTTTATTTCTCCATCAATTTTCAAAGATAGTTTTGCAGGATACATCAATCTGAGTTGAAAGTTATTTTTTTTCAGGACCTGAAATACTTCACTCCAAGCTCTTCTTGACTTGAAGGTTTGTGCTGAGAAGTCTGCCATGACTCTCACAGGCTTTCCTTCATAGGTGATCTAATTTTTTTCTCTAACAGCTTTTAGTATTCTGTTATTGTGCTAAATTTCTGATATCCTAATTATTATATGTCTGGGTGAAGACTTATTTTGGCTATGGTTAATTAGGTTTGTGTATGCCTCACTTATGTGTATATCAGTTTCTCTTCTCATGTTTTGAAAATTTTCTGCTGTTGTTTCTGCAAATAGTCTTCATAGGTCATTTGTATTGACCCCTGCTTTTTCACTAACACCTATCAATCTTACATTATTTCTCTTTGCAACTGTTGAATTGTTGTTTCCTGGTTCCTTGTTATTTTTAAGAGATCTTTTCTTTCATGACCATAAGCTTCCATCCTATCTTCAAGGTCTGAGAGTTTATCATCAGCTTCATTCAAAGGTTTTGCCAGCTTTCAATGAAATTTTTAATTTCCTGAATATATCTTTGAATCTGTTTCATGTGTTCTATTTCTGTCTTATATTGTTCATTCAAAGTTTCCATCATTTTTTTTTGTGTTCCTCTAGTTTTCTATGTAGAGCTTCTTTAGATACACACAGCATTTCTTTCACAATATTTGTCATTTCTTTTTTTTACTTGAGAGATTATTTTTTATTTGATTTCCTCTATAACTTCATTGAGTTATTTCTTTACTACAGTTACTCTCATTTCAGAAAGTTCAGTTGTGTGTTTTCCAGTGTCTTCTATTTCAGTGTCTCTTGGGTTTGTTCTTGATGGGCTGGAGGACTGAGACTGCATCTTAGTCTTTCATTTTGTCATTTTCCTCTGGGACCCAAGTAGCTGGCCAGTCACTCTGCTGATGGATTGCAATGAAATGCTGTGCTGGTCAAAACTTCAGCCCTCCAATATCTCTTTGGCTAGCAGGGCCCACCCCTGAACTCCGACACCAGAGCCTTGTGCTCTGTGGCCTGTGAGGCTGCCCAGGTGCTCCTCTGATTTACTGCTCTGGGTTGCTCTGCAATGTTGGGCTGGTCTAATGTTAGATCCTCCTTGCAGCTCACAAGAGCACACCCTCAGTATGTCACTGAGGCCTAGAACCTGGCTGAGTGGAGTTCAGAACCCCTGCATCCCATGTGGCTAGCAGATGCAACCCCAGAATGTGGCACTGGGGTCTTGTGCCTGACTTGGTGGAGTTCAGAACCTCCTGGACCCAGGTAGCTAGCAGGGATGCACTCCTAGTGTGTCACCAGAGACTAGCATCCGGCTGGGTAGAGTTCAGAACTTCCACAACCCATGCAGCTACAGGGTCACACACCTGGTGTGTGGCATTGGGCCTTATGCCTGGCTGGGTGGAGTTCAGGATTTCTGACACTCAGGCAGCTAGGTGGGGTCCACCCCTGCAGTGTGGCGCTGCTGGGACCTTGTGTCTGGCTAAGAAGAGTTCAGAGCTTCTAGAGTGCGGGGCTAGTCAGAGCATGCTCCCCAGCATATGGTGCTGGGGTTTTGTTCCTGGGTGGGTGGAGTTTGGAACCACCAGGACCTGCTGCTTGGCTAGCTGGGCCTCACCCCAGAACTATGGAACTGGGGCCTTGTGCTCTGGTGGGCATAGCTCAAACTCTTTAAGACCCTTTATCTATGCTGGTCACTCCCTGTTGAGCAGCTCTGGGACTGTGGGCTGGGCTGGGCTCAGTAACTCTGTGACATGTGAGGCTGGCCAGGTGTTCCCCTGATGAATTGCACCACAACGATGGGCTGGGCAGGGCTCAAATCCTCTGTGGGCTTAAATATTTTTAAATTGTGGATATTTACACTCTGAGTAATACACAAGAAAATGTCACCAAAAAGGATATAGACAATACCATTTTAACAAATATCCAAGCAAAGAACATGGTGAGACAACTATTTCTGGACCATAGTATCAGTTAAAACAATAAATGTTTCAGCAAAACTTGGGTCATGTGAGTGTTTGGATAGCTGAATATCCTAAACCAAGAACGAGACAAGTCTCTCTCCTTTTGTCCTTATAAGGTTAGTCTCCTGAAGATCAGACCGCTCCTGTCAAGTGCACAGAGCCAACAATCTGTTTCACACACACTTAATATATGAGTCATTGTCTGAGAAGTTTATTTGGAGGAAAAGAGGTGAAATAATCTTGAATGACCAGGATCCTTATCTTGCCATAATTGATCATCAGATAGTCCTAGACACTATTTCAAGTAAAGATTGACCAGCTGGTTCTGCAGATAATTTTCTTTTGAACAAGGCTAATG
>RJWM01048048.1:0-11629 GCA_004363535.1 Dasyprocta punctata | reverse complement strand
ATCTTAAATCTTGGCAATTTCACCATCATTGACAATGGGTGTCTAAAAATCAAGGTCAGGGCTGAAATCAGACACCTGAGCTACTAGTTTCTGATCTTACAAACTTTACTGTTTTTTGTTTAATTTTGCTAATCTCTGTGACTTGATAAATTATACAAAATTGCAACCTGAAATTATTTGATATTTTGCTAGTTATCCTTATTTGTTTCTCTCCTGTCAAGTCTTCTAATTGCAACAGATTTTAGAGTATTAAATTGTTAATAGAGGAACAAAAGTTTTCTTCACTTGTTTTTTGTTTGAATGTTTTTATTTTTGCCACATATGTGTTTAGAAGTTATGTCCACGTCCAAAAAAGCCAGTATTCTAAATCATTTTTATTCCTCTTCTACTGAATAATGTCAAAATATAATTGCTATAGTTTTTTCAAATAATCTGAAACTCCTTTATAAGAAATAGAGCTTGCTTTACATTTCATCTAGAGGTGAAATTTTCTTAAATTCAAAACTTTAAATAAATGTTGCTTATTAAGTCTTTGCTTAAATGACAATTGAGAAAGTATATGCATATTTTAATTATATTTTTGAATTATCTCAAGTTAATATTATCAATATCTACATGCATACATTTGAATTTACATATATATGAATTGACATACACATATATTAAATCTATTAGTGAGCAGTCATTGATGAAATTACTAAGTGAATTCTGACTAACATTTATGGAAGAATTAATTCAGTTTGCTTCCATGGCTTCTAGATAGTTGAGACAAAAGGAAAACTTTCTAGCTCAGTTTATTTTGTCAGCATTATAGCAATACATAAAAAAGACATTATAAAAAAATAAAACTACAAACTGATATATGCCATATATCAATGCAAAAATCCTCAAAAATTTAGTAAGTTGCATCCGTCAATATATTTATACTATAATATAAATACTTTAAAATGTATTATAATTTTTATTAATTCTATAATTATATATTCCAAAGGAGGGATTCATTATGCTATGTGATCAATGCTTTCAAGTCAGCATTCAAAAACCAATTAATGAGGGCTGGGAGTTTGGCTGAGTGGCTAAGCGCCTGCCCTGGCAGGTGCAAGGTTGTGAGTTCAATCCCTGGTGTCGCAAAAAAAAAAAAAAAAAAAAAAAAAATTAATGTATCCATCACATCAACAAAACAAAAACAAATTATCACATGATATCAGTAGCTAATTAAGACATATTTACCAAAACCTTCAATTTTCCATTGAAAGCAGTTAATAAGGAATAGAGAAACTTCCTCAACCTATAAAACATATCTACAGAAATTCAACTATTACCAAACTTAATGGTGTGAACCTAGAAGTTTCTCACTAAGATCAGAAACATGGGGAAAGTGTTTCCTCTTACATGTCCTTTCAATACTATGTTGAAAGTTTAAACTAATTGAATAAGATTGGAAAATAAAAGTTATACTGACTAACAATACAATTTAAAACTATCTGTGTTAGTGAATGTTATGCTTTTCTATATAGAAAATCAGAAGAAACAAAAATTTGTGGAACTAGTTTTGGATCATAGCAAGTTTCAAGTAATATAATTAACATGTCCAAATCAATTGTTTTTCCAAATGCTAGTAATAAACTAGTGCATTGTGGATTTAAATATTCAATACCATTTACCTCAGATAGCACCTGAATTGAAATATGTAAGTAGAAACTTATCAAAATGTGTTGAAATTTTAAATAAGGAAACTGTAAAATGTTGATAAAATGATAAAAAAACCTAAATGTTCATTGATAAGACAACAGAGTACTCTTAGACATTTCTTATTCCCAAATTCACCTATAGATTAATTGCTATTACCAATCAAAATCCCAGTTATTTACTTTTTGCATATGCACCAGCTGCTTCTAAAATTTATCCACAAAGACAGAAAATCCAGACAGCTGACACAAAACTGAAGGAGAACCTAACTGAATGACTGATAACTCTATAATTGCAAGGATTATTATAAAGCTAAAGGAATAAAAAAAAAAAAACACCTGTGTGGTTGGGTAAAGAATGGACAAATAAATGGAACTGAATATTGAGAAGCCCCACAGTATCAAGTGATATTTAACAAAACAAGCAAGGGCAACACAGTGGAGCAAAACCTCTTGCTAAATAATTCTGGAATAGTTCACCATTTATAAGCCAAAAATAAAAGAAAATGTAGAAAATAAAAGAAAAAAATGAACACCTAAATATAATGTGGTATTTATACCTTCACAAAAGTAGTTTCAAAATATATAAAAATATTAAAGTAAAAATTTAAGCAACACCTAAAATACACAAAAAAATTTCTAGGTACGTTTCAATTGTAAATTTTTGGTTGTCACCATAAAGGCATAATCCATGAAATAATAAATTGAAATAATAAATTGAAAAATCTATACTAAACTAGTTTTTTAAAAACAGACTGATTTGGCGGGCGTAGTGGTGCACACCTTTAATCCCAGCATTCCGGAGGCTGAGGATCATTGTGAGTTCAAGACCAGATTGGGCTTACAAAGTGAGTTCAAGGCCAGCCTGAACTGCATAGTGAGACCCTGTCTCAAAAAATAGGGCCAAGAATTTAGCTCAGTGGCCTAAGCACCTGACAGGCAGGCGCAAGGTTGTGAATTCAATCTCTGGTCCAAAAGAAAAAAAAAAAAGCCATTTCATGCAATACTGTTCACAGAATACAAAAATCACAGAAAAAATACTAACAAAATACATATTTGACAAAAATTTGATCCAAAAATATGACAAACTCTTAAAACTCAACAAATCAGTATCCAAAACTCAGTCAAAAATGGGCCAGAGAAAACAGACCGATGCAAATAAGCATAAGAAAAAAAATACTGACTTCCAGAAAGATGGTGGAGTGGTAAGCAGCAGAAAAAGAGCCTCTCTGAGGTTCGGTGTGCAGGTCCTAGAATAGCAATGTGAGAAAGAGGAAAAAGAGGAAAGTGGGTCCCCAGGACCCAGAAAGGATCTGGAACTACAATTGAAGCTTAAGAAGAGAGAAAAGATGTAAATTTAGCGAAGAAGGAAGTACCAAGCATCACTTTTTGCCCAAGCTGGAACTCAAAGAATGGGAGGGGTGGCTTGAACTTCAAGAGGCACAGTGACTACTGGTGACCCCAGAGCCACCCCGCCCCCGGAGATACACATCAATGGGATGCAGGAATCCATGCAGTACATAGCAGTGGCTGGTGAGTTATCTGAGTTCAGATGTACCACAGGAGAGGGAGATTGGCCATGAGTCATCTTGGCGTGGGGACAACTGAACTCTGAACACAGAGAAACTGCTTGTCCTATCTGGCAGCTCTCAGCTGAGTCCGAGTCATTAAGAGGCACAGGGACTGCTGAAGGCTGAATGGGTCTAGTTCCAGACTCACGGTCAGAAACCATCCTGATCTTCATTGGAAATAAAGATGCAGACTTTTTGGGATTATCCAGTGCCCTGCCACACAGCTACTAATGTCTTGCTGTGATAAATCAACATTAATCTGCCACATTGTCTACTAGTGACAACAGAGATACCCCTTGAAGGAGATACTTTTTTCTTATTTTGTTTTCTTTCTTTCTTTCTCTCTCTCTTTTTTTTTGTTTTGTTTTTGTTTTGTTTGGTTTGGTTTTTTCTTCATTGTTTGTTCCTGTTTTTATGAGTATGAACATGTTTACAAGTTGTGATTGTCACACTGTTCTTGTTTTTATTTCTTCCTTCTCTCATTCCTTCCTGTCTTCTTTACCAGTTTCCTAAAGTTTGCATGATTCTCTTTTGTCCTCCAGCCTTGCTTCCAATCTCTTGCTCTTCTTCTATTTCTCTCTTCCCCTTATCACCTTTTAAACTTTCTCCACTGAAAGTAAGATTACCATATTGAGGGCTTATTTACTATGTACAATTTTCTGTTTCATTTTATATTTTGACATATAACCACAGATCTAGTTAATACAGTTAAAGTTGACAAATTTATGCTTATCTCACTTTGTCATTTTTCAGGCTGTGACTGATGTTATTGTTACTAATGATTACACCACTTGAACCAAAGTACCATAACTATTCTAATCAGTTGTTCTTCCTGGTATACCAAGATTTAGATTGCCTAAAGGCCTTAAAATATACTATAGGCCTGTGACAAAAAAAAACTAGGTTCTGGGTCAAGCAGACAGCAACTTCTCATCCTCGATACACTGAAGAGGCAAGGTCTTGTGATGGACTGAAAACTCAAAAGTCAGCTACGCATGGAAGAAACCTCTGGGAAGTAATAATTTCCTAAAGGTTCTAAATATTAGTGATGAAGCTAGTTGTCATGGGCAACTTACAAACATCAACTCATAAATTAAATTTTTTGTGAAATAAAGAAAGTGAGAAGATGCTCAAATAAGATGTAACCCCAGAAGTCCAGCTCACCAAAGGCAAACCCAGAGGGCAATGAGGTGGAATAACCCAGAAGCCACCTACCTTGATTTGCTGAAGTAGTACCAGCAGAAGTAACAAACAAAAAGAATGAAGGTTTTGAAAAATCAAATCAGAAATTATTTCTCAGAAAAATATAGAGATGGTGATCATAAGGAAAGACATACTTAGGGCAGATACAGTTAAAAAAATAAAGGTGCTTAAGAAAATGATGGATACCATGAATGGCCAACAAAAGAAAGAAATGGGATCCATGAAAATGATTCAAGCAGATGTCTAGGCTAGTATACATTCCATTGAAAATTATATGCAACAGAAGGAGCCAATGTGAGGACAGAATCTCAGATATAAAAGGCAGGACTGAGGTTAGCAATCATGAAAAGAAAAATTTCTCTAAAAATAGCAAAGGAACATAAGAAATCAATCCAGCAGCTTCTAAATGATGCAAAGAAGAATAATACAAGGTTGATTGCAATAAATGAAAAAGCAGATGATAACACAAATAACATTTTAAACAACTGTTCATAGGCATGGCAGAAAACTTCTTGGTGGGGAAAAAGAATTTGACAAACAGAGAAGTAAAACATTATCATAGTTACTTTTGTCTTGTTGCTGAGACAAAATGTCTGATACCCAAAATTAGAGAAGAAATATCTATTTAGATCGCAGTTTGTAGAGATTTGCATGAATGGTCAGTGCTTCCCAAGCAGGGTAAAACATGGCAGAGGGACTACAGTTCATGGCAGTGGAAGACAGCAAAACAACAGGAGGGAAAAATGTTGAAATAAACCTCTTTCTCAGCCTTTAATTTTAACCAGACTGCTGGGATTAGGATGGTGCTGATTCAATCAGTAGACTGATGCATCTATCACTCAGCTTTCATTCCAGCACCCTTGCTTCTAGCACTGCACTGTGAATCAATTGCAAACTCTAGATTCAGCTACCTGTAAAAAAGCACCATCTAAAAGCACATGAGGATTTGAGGGAACACCTAGATGCAAACTAAAACAGGCATACACAAATCCAATAAATAAAAAAACCAACAGTGGGGCATATAATAGTCAATGTTCCAAAAATGCAACACATGAACAAAATATTAAGAACTGTTAGTGAAATGAAACAAATCATCTATAAAGGACAGCCCATGAGAATCACAACAGACTTCTCTACCCAAATTCTCAAGTCAAAGGAGAGCTTGGAGTGAAGCAATGTAATTCCTAAAAGAAAGTAATTTCTAATGCATATTGATGTAACCCACAACATTACCTACCAAAATTGATGGGGAAATAAGATACCCCCATTATAAAGAACACCGAGAAAATTCATAAAGACCAAACTAGCACTACAAAATATTGTGAAGGACACTCTGGAGAGGTAATGAGAATTATAACCTCGAAAGAATGAATCCACCAGGCAAGGCAAACAATTGAACACAGGAGATAAAAGGTAGTCAACAATAGGAAAATAATGTGACAAGGATAAGGCAATACATATTATTTATAACCATCAGTGTGAAATGTCTCAATTAACCAATCAAAAGTAACAAACTGGAAGCCCAGATGAAGAAGATCCAACAGCATGATGCATATAAGAAACACATTCAACACAAAAAGAAATTCATGAACTGTAAGTCAAAGGTAAAAAATTTTCCACCCAACAGGAACCCAGAATAAAAGCACAGGTAAATATTCTACTTATAGGCAAAGTGAATTTCAAGCCAAGATTGAATAAGAGAAAGAAAAAATATCATTAGATCCTTATAAAGGGAACAATTCAAGAGGAAGTTACAATAACCATAAACATATATTCACCAAATACCAATTCACGAATTATATAAAACAAATATTAATAGACATAAAATGAAGAAAACACTAATATGCTTGTTATGTGGGACCTCAATATCCCACTGTCAAAAATAGACAGATAATATAGACAAAAAAATGAAATTTTAAAAATAAACCAAACCTTTGAACAAATGGATTTGGTAGGTATCCACAGTGTTCTAACCCACAGCATGAGAATATACATTATTCTGAGCTACACATGGGGCTTCCCATAAACAGTCCACATACTATTCCATACAATATGCTTAACTAAACGCAAAAGAATTGAAATTATCCCATGCATGTTTATGACTCTACTGTGATGAAATTGTAAAACAATGGAAAAATAAACTGTGAAAACTTCATAAATTCATGGAAATTATATAACACTCTCCTGAGCAACCAAAAAGTCACAGATAAAAATTAAAATAGAAATTGCATTTTCCAATTAAAGATAATATCAATGCAACATACTGGAGCTTATAGAATACAAAGAAAGCAGCCCTATGAGGGAATACTGTAACCAGAGAAAGCTCAAATAAACACCTTAATGTTGAACTTCAATTTTCTAGAAAAAGAGGAACAAGTCAAGTCAAAACCTCATAGAAGGGAGGAAATTATAAAGATTAAAGCAAAGATTAATGGAATAGAGACTAAGAAAACAATACAAAGAATCAATGAAGTAAAGATTTGATTCTTTGAAAGATTAAGTAAAATCAACAAGCCCTTAGCCAACCTTATTTTAAAAAGGAAAGAAAACACTCAAATCAATATAATTAAGAATGAAAGCATGAAATCACAACAGATCCTGCAGAAACCCAGATTATCTATACCTATTTTGAGAACCTGTATTCTACTAAAATGGACAATGCAAATGAAATAGACACATTCATACATACATATGAACTACCACAGTTGAATCAGGAAGATATGTTTCTAAAAAAAACAATATCAATCAATAAAATTTAAAATGTAATAAAAAACTGATCATAAAAGAAATCCCAGATTTTGATGAATTCATTGATGAATTCAATCAGAAATTTAGAGAAGATATAATACTGTTACTTCTCAAACTGTTTAATGAAATTGCAAGAGAAGAAATACTCCCCCAGTCATTGGTACCAAAACTAGTGACAGACCCAAACAAGGAAGAAAACTAAAAGCTAATCTCCCTAAACCAGAGAGGAAAAAAATCCTCAATAAGATACTTACAAACAGAATGCAGCAATTCATCAAGAAGTTTAAATACCATGATTAAGTATGATTCATCCCAAGGACACAGGAATGGTTCAACATACACAAATCAATACATGTAATACACCATATTAATAAATCCTAGGAAAAAACCAAATGATTTTCTTAAAAAATTCAAGAGCTGTATACCACTGAGCTACATTTCCAGCCTTTTAAAAAAATATTATTATATCATTTTTCAAATTATGAGATAATGACTTGCTTAAGTTCCCTAGACAGGATTCTACTTCTGATCTTCTGCCCCATCTCCCCCAAGTGCTGTAACTAGAGACCTGCACCCCCCACCAATTGGCTTCAAAATAGTCTCATTTGCTCTGTCTCCTCTACTCTATTAGATTACAGCCAGATCCTATTTCCTGCCAAAATTTCTCATTCTTTTGCCATAATTGCTTTCATTGTGTAAGTTTCGGATATTTTTCTGCAAAAGAAAAAAAACCTCATACATTATTTTTTAAAGCATGAGAATTTGCTTTTTGTAATTGATTGCATAGGAAATTACAGTTCTTAATATTATAATATGAAAGTAACTTCAGCTGGGGATTTTGGCTCAGTGGCTTAAGCGCCTGCCCTGGCAAGCGCAAGGTTGTGAGTTCAATCCCCAGTGCCGCAAAAAAAAAAAAAAAAAAAAAGAAAAGAAAGAAAGTAACTTCAGGCTTTAAGAAATGACTAAATTATACAATTTTTCCCACAGAAAAGATATTTTGGAAATTCTAACATGAATTTAAATGGTCAATACTACATCTAGATTGATGTGGCTGGGATATAAAATCAGTTTAAAAACATTTTAATGGTTGCTTGATATTCTTTCAGTTTGCTTAATATCAAGTCATTATAAAAACCAACTATTAATATGCTAGAATCTGGCCTGTATTTCCAGCACTTGGGAAGCTGAGACAGGAGCATAATCTAGAGTTCAAGACCAGCCTAGACTATATAGTGAATTTAAGGCCAGTTGGAACTTTCTAGAGAGACCTTGTCTCATAAAAAAAAGTAAAAATTTAAAAAAATGTAAACTCAAATAAAAGGCAAGAACTGAAAAATCCCTTTATCTCCTTCATTACTGCAAATATTAACTTCCTCCTGGATCCATCAGCACAAAGGCCTGCTTGTCATTTTCCAGCTGCTTCGAAACTCATGACTTGCTTTCTTCATGAAATTATTGCTCACTCAGAACTCTTTGAGGTACACATGAGGTCTGTATATGAGCCAACAGGAGAATATTTAATTGGCTTTTAAGAATCGCAGCTTTTAAGATATTTCAAATACTACAGCAAAAGTTACTAAGACAGAAAAACTTTCAGATTCAGAGTTAGGACTGATTTTTTTTTTTTTTTTGGTCAGATGAATACATTTTAAATGTTATGCTGCAGACAAAACATCCATCATATGTATAAACAAAGCACTGCTTTTTCTTTCAGGGTGTAATTAAACAAGTCTCAAGATATGTTAAAAAAGCAAAATTGACTGTGAGTAAGGGCTTCATGTTTGAAGATATAGAACCTGAGTATTCTTAGTCCATTGACTTTCCTCAAACTTTCTTCATATATGAATTCCTTTGGTGTGTCATCTTTGATATCAGTATTTTACATTGGATGCTACAATGGGAACATTATGGTTTTCATGCGGGAGCATGTCATATCTTTAAGGATGCCACTCTAACAATGTTTCCAGGAAACATCTCTGCTCACGTTCTTATAGCCTCTTTCCTCTCATCCCAGTAGTAAAACTTACTGTGATACACTGTGTTTATGTGTTCATGCACAAACACATATATACCTTATTTATATGTAGTCCTAGGGCTCAGATCTAAGTTCTGTGGTTTTATTTTTATTTATGTATTTATGCGTTTATGTATTTAATTATTTATTTTTGCCTACTTATGTCAAATTGTTTCAGTAGTATGAATTGGAAAGAATCAAGTGTGTCTGTTGAATTGTCAGTAGTTCAAGTCTGCTTCTGGATTTCTGTATTGCTTCATTGATCTTTATAGTAATACCCTCACTAATGTTGACTCTGTTGATTACATAACTTCACAGTAACTTGTGCAATTTGCAGGGTGTATCACCTAACACCGCTCTTAAGGGTGTTGAACATTTTACATTTTCGTATAAAATTTGGGATCAGTTCATATATATCAGTAAACATCTTGTGGTATTTTAGTTTGACAGTCTAAATTGGGAAGCCTCGACACTTTAACAAAGTTCAATCTTCTAATTCATAAACAGATATATTTCCATTTACTTCCATCTTCCTTGATAATTTACATGCCTGTTTTGTAAATCTGTTTCTGTATAGAGAAGATATATATACTTTTGTGTTAGATGAATGCTCAATAATTTCATTGTTTGTTATTGTAAATTATACTGTTTGAAAACTGCATTATTTTCAACAAAATCTGGCCATCTGTGAAGAATGGCATTTTCGTTGCATTTTCCAAATCTGTATGTATTTAAACATTTTGTTTTATAGAACATAGTTTTATTATGTGTGCAATTTTTGTATTGTTTAATATAAATTATCTACATTTGACTGAATCTGTTTAATGACTCAGAGAAGTCACTCTAAAGAGGTTTCTATTATTAATGACATATGAAGTATGTAAGAAGAGTTACTTCAGATACAAGGGTAAGATATAAGTAGGGCAGCTTGAATAGTCAATTATGGTTACAGAAGATACACTATGAAAGTTTTAAGTTTTTTTGTATGATTTTCACCGTGGTAGGAATCAAATTCAGGGATTCACGCATGCAAGGCAAGATCTGGACTATGGAGCTACAACGTGAATCTTTGCTAGCTATACTGAAATGCTGAAATAAGATTCAAGGAATCATCAAAATTATCTGAGGGATATCTCATTTATTATCTTTCCCTTTATCTGTGCCATTACAAATTACATTATATAGTTTAAAAAGCACTGTTTTGCTATCCAAAGTTATCATTAAAATGGAATAGTCATTTATCTCAGACTCAAGCATGAAAAATTATCTAAATTTTTATTTTTCATATTTGCAAGTTTCATATAGGATGTATTGCTTTTTGTTTCAATGCATATAATTGTTTATATCAATAGTATTAATAAAATAACAATAGAATGGAATAGAATATGCTATTACATCCACTTCCTACTCTTTTAAGGTATTTTAAAGACAAACGTAAAACAATTTGCACACATTTCTGCATCATAGACTGAGAAAGAGAAAGACAGTGAAAAGTATTTGCTATCTTATTATCCATTTCCTACTGAAATAATATAGCTATTCGTTTTTATTTTTGAGAGAGGAAAATAACTATAGGGCTAAGAAAAAACTATGATGGTCATTTCTTGGTATCCTGTCTTTGTGATTTAGGTTTATTTAGGAAAGTAAACCTGTTTAAGATTCAAATTTAAAAAAATTTGTATTTAATCTGCCACTGCTTGAAGCATTAAAAAAGTACTGAAGCCAATAGAAAAAAATTGTCTGTATTAAACACAAAATGTCTATAGTATAAAAGTTCACTTTTTGTTCACCTAATATGCCCAGCCTGACAGTAGGCTACCCTTAAAAGGACACTTTCTTTGTCAATTTTGATTTTTTTAACGAGGGAATAAATTATTTTCTTGTTCTTTGGGTTCTATACTCTTGACATTTTTAAAATTTAAATGCCTTCTCTCTATGCTATATATTTGAATCTAAGAATTTATTTTAAAATGCCTCTAAATATTTCACTATCACATTTTTGGGCCTTTCTTGTCTGATACTCCTCAGAAAAAGCTGTTCTTTAAAACGGAATTCCAGTTTCAGCCTACTCATTTACATAGCATTCTCTCATTGTGTGTTTGGTTGCTTGTTCTCATAAACTGATGAAACTTGAAATTGGCCAATGATTGTTCCACATTTCCCCTATCTATTCCATTAAGCTTCCCTTGTCTTATTTATCCTACTTTTTTTTTTTTTAATCCATGAAATATAAGTAGCACTTGAATGCTTGCAAATTTTCCTGGTCTATTCCTCTGGTTTTTTCTCTGAAGTATGGCTGCAACATTTGTATCCCAATAATTATGGGCTCATATACTGAAATGAGATTTCACATTTAGAAAACAAGTCACTTTGTCAGATGTGTTTGAGGCAGGAGGATTGACTTG
>RJWM01048047.1:0-11638 GCA_004363535.1 Dasyprocta punctata | reverse complement strand
AAAAAAAAAAAAAGGGAGGAAAAGATGATGAAGGTTGATGAAAGATGGCATCTAGCTGTGGGACAAGATGGCAACCGGCCACATGAGTAACATTGTGGCACTCTGGACCAGAACAGCAAACCAAGAAAAAAAAAAAAAACCCATTTGCAGCCCTGCCAGGCCTTGAACTCACAACGCTCCACCTTCCTCAGCCTCCCGAGTGCTGAGGTAAGTGGAGACCAGGCTAATTTTCAAAAAAGGTAGCAAAATACAGCAAACAAACGTACAGACAAGGTATCCTAAGCTTTAGGTTGTACACACAGTGTCACAAGCTTTCTGCCTACTTAACTCATACCTGAAGAGTACAGAAGTGAGAAAAAAGAAAAGGGGAGATAAACTTAGGTCTATTGTGGCTGAAAAAAACCAAAAAGGCCATATAATCTGCTCCCCCAAGCAGGACTAGCTCTTCTTGGTGCCATGAGAAAAAGCCTCGCAGATTCTCAGCTTAGGGGAGAGAGGGAGGGAAAGAAGAAGAGATGCCTTTGTGACATTTTAAGAGAAACAAAATGTCTATGTGGACCTTAGCTGGTCTCCTGGTACCTGAGTCTCCTGATTGGCTAACCCAAATAAATGTTACTGGGTTTTGGGGGTGCTGGCATCTTGGTTTCCAGGTTCTTTCCCTCTCAAACAAAGAATTGGGTGACATAAGGAAAAACAGTGACAAAATTTATTTGAAAAATTAAAAATAAAGGATACAGGAGAAACTGGCTCTGCAGTTTGGGCCAAGCAAAAGAGAGAAAAACTACTAACTAAGATAAAAGTATACCCTGGGGAACACAGGGCAGGCTACACTCAAGAGGAAAGCAACTGGTGGCATGCTTTCCATGGCATCCCACCTCTTTATTTCTTCCACAAATTTTGGGAGCCTGTGAGAATTCCATGTGTGGGGCCTTGGGAATTATTTGGTGCAGGCCCTTGAATCTGCTCACTTTTTCTTGCTCCATCAGCATGGCCTTTCTGCCTCAGAAGGGTGTGGCAGAGCAAAACTGCTTAGTTCATGGCGGGAAGGAAGCAGAGCAGAGGAACAGTGCCAGAGGGGAAGGGGTGAAGGACCAGATATAGACTCCAAAGCCACACCTCCAAGACCCATCCAAGCACACTGAGGAGTGTGCTTTATTCATCCCTTGGATGGCTCCCAAGCTAGTCAAGTTGACCATCCAGATTAACTATCACACAGGGGTAAGTGCAGGAAGGAAAAGGATAGCATTTTCTTATGGAATACTGTGGTGTTTAAAAGCTACACTGGGGTCACCTGCTTGGTTCAAATTCTGGTTTTGCCTCTTTTATTAATTTATTTTTATTTATTTATTTATTGGTACTGGGGATTGAACGCACAACCTTGTACCTGACAGGCAGGTGCTGTGCCACTGAACTATAACCCCAGCTAGTTTTACCTCTTTTAAAAAATTCATTTACTAATCAATTTTGAGACAGGGTCTTGTTATGTAGTTCAAGCTGGCCTTGAAACTATGTAGCCCAGTCTGGGGTCAAACTCACAGTGAGCCTCCAGCCTCTGGAACGCTGGTATCACAGACGTAAGCTACTATACCTTTTTTGAAATTAAAAAAAATTGGTGTTGGGAATCAAATGCAGAGTCTAATTCATGCTAGGCAAGGACTTTACCGCTGAGTTTAGACACCAGTCTGTGCCTGTTACTAAGTGACCTTGGGCAAATTACAGAACTCTATGCTTCAGTTTCTTTGCCTGCAAAATAAAGATAACAAAAACTTTGGGCCGCCTAGGGTTGTCAAGAGGGCCAAACGAGTTCTAAGCAGAAATGCTTGGAAGAGGTCCTGACAATAGTGATCTGTGTGTATGTGTGTTACCTATTGTTATGAGAATATTTGACAGGAAGGAGGGATTTATCTTTTCTTAGGAGATGGGGAAGGGTTACCTAAAGAAGTGATGTCTATGAGGGTTCCTGAATTACCTATCAAAGAGAATCCTGGGCGGAGGGAGAAACCTGTGCAAAGGGACGGAGGCAAAAGGTAGCAAAGACATCGGGGGTTTAGGGAGTATGAATGCAGAAGGTAGATTCCTTATTAAGGCCCTTTTTCTTCAGCCTGAGAGGGGTTGGAAGCACAAAGGGCCTGTGAGTGACCAGAGGAGAAGACAGAGGGGGGATATGGGTAGATGTGGAAAGGGTAGGCAAGGTGGGGAATGCAGGTAGCCCTGGGGTGGGTGGACAGCGGGTGGGGTGCCAGTGGCATCTGATGGGAGAAGCGGAGAGTCAGTGAGGAGGGAAAGTTGCTGCAGAGATGTGTTGGAGGGAAAGGGAGAGGGAGAGGCAGGGTCAGGATGGATCTGGGAGAGCTGGAAGGAGAGGCAGGCAGAACCTTTCTCAGGATGGGAAAACTGGAAGGGGAGGTGAATGGAGTTCTATTTTAGATGGCTTGAGCTTGAAATGTCCCTGGACACTGAAAGTGGGCATCGAGTGAGTACTGGGGCACAGCATGGAGATCTGGGCTGGAGAAGAAGAAGGGAAGTTGTCTGTGCGTGTGTGAAGCTGTGCATAAAGACAAGCCTAGCTGGGGAGAAGAGAAGAAAAGGGGGCCCAGGGTAGAGCTTTGAGGCACACCCCCCAGGGTAGGGCTGTGTAAAGGAGGACAAGCCTGGGAGGTTGAGCAGGAGCCTTCCCAGAGTTCAGAGCTGAGCCAGCAGGGTGGGATTGTGGGAGGAATCCCAGCGAGGAGGGCAAGAGGGGTGGAGCCAGTGGTGGTGCCGCTCTGAGAGGCCACGGGGTGGTGAGGATGGAACTGTGTGCTGCCGTTTAAGTGCAGGTCTGGGGGTTGCTGGGGGGCCTTTCTGCAGTGCTGCTTGTGTGGAGGGTTGGAGACGGTCATCACTTGGCAGAGGTCTGATGAGCACAGGAGGAATGAGAGACACTGGGTCTTTTGAGCTTTGAGTGAAGGGGAGGAGAGATGGTTGACAGGGCATTGTGTGTGTTGGGGGGAGGTGTGTTTTAAGGTGGAAGAGACCTAAGATCTCTTAAAAACGGGTGGCAGAGAGATTAATCCAGGGTGTAGAAAAATGGAAAAGATAATCAGTGAGCAATGTTTGTGAGCATGTGCGAGGGGCTGGGATCAGGCATGTGGGTGGAGGGGTTGGTCTTGGAGAGGAGGAGGGATGATTTCTCTAAAAACCAAAAGCGGGAACAAAGAAAGAATGGGTGCAGATGTAGATGTAGGTTTGTAGTGGGATGTTAAGGGAGATTTCATCTTGAGTTTCTATTTTTTTCTGCCAAGTGGGAGGCAAGGTCTGCTGAGAGCGAGGAAGAGGTGGTGAGGAACTGGAAGGAAGGAGAAGAATGATCATTCAGAGTCAAGAAGCAATTTGCCCACAGAATTCACAGTTGCCCAATAGTCTTGATGACCCAGTAAGGCTTGGTGGTCATTAATGTATGTGTGTCCTCTCCTACCTTGTGGAGTGATTTTGGCCTTCAAGCCTCACCTTTAGGTTCAGGCAGGCAGAAGTACTTAGGGGGATTTATCCAGGTCTAAGACTTTGCTTAAAGGTTTGACAAATGAGATGCCCAATCTCCAGGCCCTGTGAGCTAGGGTTGGTCTGCTGGGTAGGAAGGAAAGTAAAGGCAAGTACATCTGTTTGCAGGGAGCTGGGGGGAGCCACCTTGATGCTGGGATCAGAGCGGTGAGCAGTGCGAATTAGTGCCTGGGTGGCTCAATGGGCAGAGAGCTTATGAAGTATCGCAAGGCCAGAGGTTGTTTTCACTGCTGCTCCCCTCCAAGAACCAATTCTGGCCTCCTCAGGGAATTTAAACTCATGGGCAGCAGATGCTTGAAACACCCACAGCACCTAGCACAGTGCCTGTACACAGTAGGCTTTCAATCACCATGGGCAAATGCATGGGTATGGACTCTCCTAAAAACAGGGCAGGGCAAGGGCAGCAGGTTGCTCACTGTGAGTGCAGACCTGGAGGCAGGAGTTTGGGTTTCTGGAGGCGACAGAGCAGGAACTGGGTATGCATCCTTGGCTGACCTTGGAAGACACGGAGAACTGGGATTAAAGGAAAACACAAAGACAAACCTGCGCCAGGATGGTCTAATCCCTTCTGTCTGGCAACAGGTCGTTTGTTTTTGTTTTGTGCCTTATCAAATTCATTGCTGACACTTAAGCTTTGTCCTCAGCTCCTGGGAGGCTGCCTCTTCTGTGGACAATTTCTTTATTTCCTTGATTTTTCCAGATCATACCCTTCACTGAACTGCCTCAGGGCCCAAGCACAAAATTAAAACATTAAACTGATAAAATATAACATGGCAGCAATTAATGCAGCAGCAAACAAAACAGTACATTAAAAAACATGAGCCTCAGAGAATTTCTCTGCCGGTCAGGAAAAAATGCTTTTGATGGTGGTCGAAGCCCTCCACTTCCAGACCACTCAACTGTGGGTGCCTCCGGACAAGCAGCAGTCTCAGGCACCTCAGATTCTCAGACAGGGTGCTGTAAGGGTGCTCAGGAAATAAAGGACGGAAGAAAGCTCAGCAGGTGGGGCATGGTACCCTCTTCCTCCCAGCAGGCTGACTCTAGTGGAGGCGGGAGGTAGTTTGACACAGAGGAGCGGCTACTGAGCCATGAGTCAGCAGCGACCTGTTCGGCCTGGCTCTGTTCCGTGAACTTAGGCCAATCCTTTGTCTGCTCTGGTCCTCAGCATTATCTTCTGTTAAGTGGAACTGCTGGAGAAAGCTCTTCTAGCATTGGATTCCCAAGGGAGGGCCCCACCCCGGAAGGGCTGCCTGTGTCCCCACGACTGAGAGATAGCCCCCTTCATCCACTACAACAACGGGGCTTTCCCATCCCACGTCACCTTGGCCAGTGGATTTCTCACAATTTCCTTCCCTTTCATGGGATGACAATTTCTCTATTTCTTTTTTCTTCAGTCTTACAGGAGTTTTTAAAGGCTTGCAAGTTGTTACTGAAATAACAAGTTAAACAATCCAAAGCTATATCAAGACAGAGTTAATCATCTTTCCCTCCCTCTTATCCATTCCCAGCCGGCTTCCCCACACTCCAGCCCCTCTCCTCCCCAGCCAGTCCTGGGGGCCTGATGCTAGATCCCTGCCCACCCTCTCTGCTCATACAAACACAGACATGCTCTGCACAGTGTAAATCTTCCCTTCCCCTTCTTTCTGCCATTTCTCTTTCTTTCCTACAAAAGGAACAACTCTGCAAGCCTCTGTTTCATTCAATAATAATATATCGGAGACTTTTCTCCAAAGACGTTTGGGTCCACCACAGCCTTTTGGGTGACAGTTTGTAGGGTACATGCAAGAGCCAGAGCTGGGGCTCAAGACTTGTAAACAGTATCCAGTTTAACCCCGCAACACCCCAGCAAGCATGGGAGCTGGATACCAGTCCTGTTGGTAGAAGATGAAGCCATGATTCAGGGAGGTTAAGGCCTGAGCCATGTGCAATAGCATGGCAGGATTTGGACAGGCTCCAGCTGCACAGGGCCCTGAACCAGCCTCGGAGCAGGACAGCGGACAGAGTACAGACAGCAGCAGACAGTTTTTTGGCTAATACAACAGAATACACTCCAGTAAACACACCCATAGAGACTGGAGTTTTGATATCTGTGGGATGGAATTAAAGTGGGCCAGCAGGGATGCATGCATTTTATTTTAATAGATAAAGCTGGATAACTGCCTAAAGGGTTTTAGCAATTCACAGCCTCATCAGCACAATTTCTTTTTTTTGTGGCTTTCTTTCTGTGGGTCCTTGGAGAGCACGTAGCCCAGCTCTCTCCTCTCCCTGTTAAGGAAATGGCCCAGTGACAGGAAGTGACAGGGCAAGCTCTCCAGTCCGTTAGAAGCAGAACTGTGTTCTTATCCCTTCTTGCCTGGGCCATCACCTCATCCTCTTCCCTTCAGGCAGCGTCTGTCTCCTCTCCCTCCTCCCTCTTGTCTATGCTCTGAACTGTTAGACATCACATCACCTCCCTGCTTATCAACCATCTCCCAGCTGAGTGACTGGCCACAGGCTCAAGTCACAGCTCTGCCTCCCCCACAACCGTGCAGCACTGTGGATTAAATGAGAAATCTCTGCTGCTGAGCTACATCCCCAAGCCTCTCTCTCTCTCTCTCTCCCTCTCTAATTTTGAGATAGAGTCTCTCTAAGTTGCCCAGGCTGACTTTGAACTTGCAATCCTCCTATCTCCACCTCCCAAGCAACTGGGAATGCAGGCGTGCGTCACCATGCCTGGCTTCAAGTCACAGCTTCTTAAGAGGCATTTGGAGCCCATCTCAGTCTGTTCTCTGGCATATCTCCTTTCATCCAAACCAGCAACCAAATCTTGAGCACACACTGTCCTTGGAACATCTCACACCATTTGAACAGAATTGCCTTTTTCCTCTTCGAAGTTTGACTGGTTCCCACTTCTCCTTCAAAGTCAAGTGCAAATGCCACCTCTTTTAAGGTGTCTTCCTCGATCGCTCAGGCTTCCCACCTCACACAGAGTCATCACCCTGTAACAAGGACGGGGCCCTCTTCGGACCACTCGGTGCAGGACAAGTGTTGTGGAAAAGCCAGCCAGGAGGGGGCAGTGCACACCTAAAGGAAGGTCTCTAAAAGGTCAAGGTCACTAGGGCGCCTGGGTCCTGCCCAGCGTGGCTGCCTGCAGAAATACCAGGTGCAGCCTCTGGCAAGCTCCGCCCTCCCTGGGCCTCAGTTTGCATCTCTGTGAAAGGACAGGGATGGGCTGGTTCAGTGTTTCTGAAAGCGCGTGATGTGCAAAGTGGCTCTGCGAGATAAATAGATGGACATTTTTTAAATGGAAATCATTATGTATTTATTTTAATGTGAATTAGACAAAAAATAACCAGCACATCAAACCTGTTATTTCTCAGATATTATTGCTTAGGATGGGGCTAAATAGGTATTCAAGTAAAAAAACAGTGAGTCAATGTAAAAGAAAGTACCAATTAAATAATAGTACAGGTGGTATGCTGGCGGTGAATGGCTGCAGTCAGGAAAACATTGGTCTGCCTTTAATGTGCAGAATGCTGAGATCTGCAGGGGAGCTTGCTTTTGGTAGGTGGGAGAAGGGAGAAGGAGCTGCTGCGGGACCTGGGATGCTGGCCTTGGGGTGGAGAGGTAGGAATTCAGCAGATGGCTGTCTTCACCCTAGGCCCTCCTCCACCTGCGGTAAGGGGTACAAGTGCGGGCTCCCCTCCCTGCCTGCTTCTCAGCTTCCCTGCGGTTACTAGGGAGTAGGAGGCTGAGAGGGCCGCATTCTGGAAGCTCATCTGCTCCCTCTTTCTCACCCAGCACCCTGCTTGGCATCAACTGTTCAGGGTGATGATTAACAAGGATGCAGAAAGGCACTGGGGATGGGGAGAGAAAATAGGTACACAGAGCTTCCCTGCATTCGTGAATGTCCAACCTGGAATGACCGGCTAGTGCTTCCTATGTTTGGCTGTGCTTCGAAATCATCTGTTTATTCAATGGAAATACAATCCCAAGACTCCGCTGCAGGCCATTCTGGTCTCACGGCCCCTGCATCGGTGTTTGTAGAGACCCCCCAGTCCATTCTGATCCTTCTAGGTCAGGAACCACTTTGTCAGGCAGCACGCCTCCCTTAGGGTAGCTGTGGACGCTCAGGGAGATGGTGTCACTTATTCAAAATCACAGAGTGAGTCTGTTGCAGTTATCCTGACCCGCAGCTCAGTTCTTTGCAAGGAGAATCCCATGCTGAGCCTGGTTCTCAGTTAGCAAAGAGAGTCCCGTTGACAATCGGGTGGGGCTGCTGCACGCTTCCTTTGCCTCTGGGCTTGTCAAGGACTTTCTCTGGAAGGGAACATGCTGTAGGAGCTGCCATCTGCTGAGGAGCTCAGAGGGGTGGGGGTAGGGGTGGAAAAGGGTGCAGGGGGATGCCAATGGAGGGGCAGTCAGGAGAGTGGCCTCCTCTCTGCCGTGTGCCAGCCTGCTGAGGACAGGGGCCAGTTTGGATGTGTGGCATCAAGAGCTGGGTTTTCTCATGGGATCCTCAAGGAACAGAATTAGGGCCAATGGCAGGCAAATTCTAGATGAGACTTCCTAACAGTGATCAGGGACCTGGTAGTCAACTGACCAGGTTGTCCAGTTCCCTATTTTTTAAAATTGTAAGGCATTTGACATGTGAACAACAAATATAGGGATGAATTTAGGCAGATTTCATGTTTCCACAACCTAGTCATGAAATAAAACACTACAGAGGAATAGGAGCTTCTTCACTCATTCCCCTCTTCCTGCCTAGAGGCATCACCTACCCATTCCCTGAGGTCAGCATGAGTAATTCCTGCACATGCTTTTATATTTATAATACTAATGTATGCACTTATAAAACAGAGACAGTATTGTTTTGCAGATTTTTCAACTGCTTGTAAAAAACGTAATACTATATGTAGTCTTTTGCCTTCTGCTTGTTTTCATCCAACATTGTGTTCACAATTTACCTACACTGATGTACAGAGGTCCAGAACACACATTTCCACTACCCAATTGTTATGGATTAAAAACTGGTGGTCAGCTTAACACCAGCTGAATGAAATTGGCATGGTGCTGAGTGTAGATGGCCCACCTGAGGAAAGTTGCCAGCATAAATAGAGACATGGAAAAGAAGAGCGAGGTGTTGTGGGTTCTCCTGAGTGATGCTGTTTTGAGCTGTTGGTTCTCCTGGAGGTGCTTGTCATGTTGGCTTCCCCAATATGGATTCAGCTATTATGTTTGAGGAGCTCGGGACCTTGTTGCTGATGGTGGCTGCGGTTCACTTTGGGGGAGCTCTACTCCTTACATTGAGCATCGCTTCCTGGGGAAGATGTGTGCTGGAGGAGCTTGTCATGCTGGGCTTCCTGGCCTGTACTTGACTGTTCTCATTGTCAGAAGAGCTCAGGACCTCATTGCCACTGAGGATGGCTGTGGTACTTTTCAGGGGAGCTCTGGTCCTTGTTTTGAGTGTGACTTCTCAGCTCCAGTGTAGAGCCCTTAACCTACTGGCACAGCTCCTTCACCCTGCTGGCATAGAATTTCTAACTTCCACCGCTGATCTTTGGCCTTCCTTGTGCAGATCTGTAAAACTGACAGGCATGAGTCCTTATCATGGGCTGTTAGATTTCCAGTTGGATTTTTGGGAGGCATGGTCATGGGTCTGGGTCTTCAGCTGGACTCATGCAGGACATTGCTGTGGGATCCAGGCCCTTGGCTGAATATTCTGGGTCTTTAGTGTTGTGGACAGATTTTCTTGCTCTTTCTTGTGTTTAACTCTGGGTGAGCATCATAAAACAGTATTATAAATTCTGTGTCCTGTATGCAGTTGTTCTCCCTGTAACCCCTGACTACAACACCAATCTATTTCTATTTCATCGTGCCACAAATTATTAATTCCCTTTTGCTGTAGAGGGGAATTGTGGTCATCTCCAGTTTTCCATGCTAATTGAGAAGGGGACCAAGAGATGGGAGTGGGGAGGGGGAAGGCGAGAGGAATTAAAAAGAATTGAGACGTGCTACGTCCATGCACCAACTCCCCACAATGAACGTGATCATTATGTACTGCAAACATCCACTGCTAAAATGAAGAAATTGAAAGAATAAAGTCCACACCTCCATGACCATCTTTGCATGCGTGTCTCATGTGCTTGGGGAGGAGTTGCTGTGGGAATGAAGATCTTAGGGCTCACCTGTCACTATCCAGTGGTGTCTGAGGGGTGAGGGTCTACCGGTGGTCACCAGACCTCAGAACGTTTGCCACTCTGATGGACCTGAACATCATCTCTCATTTTGGTTTTAATTTGTATTTCTCTGACATTTTCATGATTTTACTGATTGTTTGGAGTTCCTCTCCTGGGGGTTGCCTTTTGTGTTCCCTGCTGAGGGACCTATGAGATTGTCTGTGTCTTTCTTACTGACTTCAAAGAGCCTGAATCCTGTGATGTGCTGCTGATCTCGCCTGCCAGCCTCCGACTTGTCTTTTCTCCCTCAGTCTTTTGCTACACGAAGCATCCATCTCCTGCTGTGGCTTGGGACTCTGCAGTCCTCAGCCAGCAGATGAAGTTCTGAAACATGACTTCCTCCTTGGCATGGGAGAGGGTTCCAGTGCTGGCTTCACTTGGGGTGTAATTCAGAGTGAGCGATTTACAGGTGAATTAAGTGAACTTGAGCTGAATTATCTACCTTTGAGTTTCAGCTTTTTTACTGGGAAAGTAGGGATAAGAAGACCCTTAGCTTTTAGTAATGCTAAAAGGCAGGAAGGGGGTGTTACAGGAAGCACTGAAGCCTCCAAGGAGAGGGAGTGGTGTCACAAAATGTCACCGGGGAAGCTGCTACCTGAGAGCCAGCAGTGTGACGTCCTGCTCTTGCCTGGCCTTAAGGGGTCAATACAGTGTCTCCCGAGCCCATGCTCACTGACCCTGGAGGAGAGAGCTATACAGAGGGGCACTGGTGACCTCTCAGGAAAGCCACACCCTCAAGAAAACCACAGCTGCTCCAAGCTGCCAGGTCACCCATGGTGGCCGACTTGGGAGAGCATCTGGTGGCTCCAAGGGAAATATTTGTCAGGGAAAGAAAAAGACACACATACCCAGTCACTTTCACTCATATGTGACCACATTGCCAGCCTACGCAAACAGGTCTCTTGAGGCCACAGAAAAGGGCTACCTCTGTCACCTTTCAGTAGTTCATTCCGGGCACAGCACGCACTATGCAGGGGCAGGAACGAGCTGTGGGGCTATGTCAGGGAGAGGGGATAAAGGGCTCAGGGTTCATCGGCCTCTTGGACAAAGCCACACAGCTCATGAATGGCAGGGTCAAAACATGTGTCCTTCTTCATCCCATCTACTGACCCTAAATCACCCTAGCATCACCACTTGTGAGGGGTCAGCCTGCTCAAGTGGCCGGAGCATTGCCTGGCAGTGAGGGATGCTGTTTAAAAAAAAAAAACTTGTTTCTTGGAGTAGGTGATATATATTCATAATGCAAAGATGTAAAGGAACAAAAATGTAAAGGTACAAAAAGAATATTTATATATATAATATATTTAATTGGTAGCATGTCATATATACTATTATAAACCTTGCTTTATTTTTCCCCCACCCGATTTCTCTCTCCCAAATTTAGGACCTGGACTATAACAGGCAGGAGTGCGTGTTTGAAGGATAGATGGATGAGTGGATGGAGTGGTGGATGGAGGCATGACGCTGTTCAGGTTTAGGCTTATGTACTTGGCATCCTGAGACTCACTGCTGACCTTGGGAGGTTCCTTCTTCTCAGCATGTCACTGCAGGTGGGTGAATTCAGGGCTTTCTGACCATGGCACAGAGCCATCATGGGGGAACTAAGTGAACCAGGCAGCTGAAAAGCTTAATTGTCATTTCCACCAGCAGATGGTTACCAGGGAAACTTGAAGACTGTTAGAATGGGGAGGGGTTTTCAGGCAATGCAGTGCAGGAAGATAGAACCTCAGATTGGGGAGGTTGATGTTCCCACAAATTCCCTAAGACTTTAATTTTTAATTTTCCTTCTGTGATAATCCCAGACAATTAAGAATTGTACTCGTGGGTCAGTCTGAAGTTTGCCTTATAATGTTGCATGGCTGTTTAACATCGATGCTGTG
>RJWM01048046.1:0-11643 GCA_004363535.1 Dasyprocta punctata | reverse complement strand
AAAAAAAAAAAAAAAAAAAAAAAAAAAAAAAATTATGCTCCATTCAGCATAATCAGAGTCTTTCCCCAATGTGGAATATATTGTTCCCCCAGCACACCTGAAATGATACTAGGAAGAAAGCTCAAGCCCAGCTGCCTTCTTCTGGATCAGCTGGCCAATGGAAACCTCACCACCTCCAGGTGGTAGGAGTCATCCCGACACTGCTTTTCTCTGCCTTGCCTCCTGTTCCATTTTCTACCTCACTGATTAGTTTGGCTTGGGCAAATCAATGAGTTCGCTCTGCAAGCAGACATGTAAAAGGAAAATGAGTTACCTTGCTTGCAGAATATTCCAGTTTTTACAGATTGCTCTCTTGAGACCCTGTCATTGAGCTTCAAGTGGAACTGAAGTAATGAACCCACTGGGCTGCCCACTCTCTCCTTTACCCATGTGTTCCACCCTGGGAAGACTCTATGGACCTAGCTCTTAGTGGGGGAGTTCAGCATACAAAGTCATTAATGACAGTTTAGCCTTGGACTCAGGAACTAGACCTCATGTATAGAACAACAGGGTATATTCCACTCTAAATCCTTTCACAAACAAAACTTTCCTTATTCAGGAAGGCATAGAATAACAACGGGATTATTATTACTGTAAAAATAGAAAACAGCCAGGCGTGGTGTAATCCCAGCACTTGGGAGGCTAAGGCAGGAGGATTGCCATGAGTTCAGGGACTGCCTAGGCTACATGGCGAGTTCAAGGCCAGCCTTAACGACATAGCAAGATCCTGTCTCAAAAAAACCAAATAATGTCAGGAAATCTCTAAGACACTGACTGTCCCATGAGAAAACCGTCCAGACTGAACCTTCAGTTTGGGGAAGAAAACATAATGGTGAGATATAAATCACAAAATGATTAGTACATTTCACATAGAAAGACAAAATTAATATAAGAAAGTTGAACACGCTTGGTAGATATTTGTCTGATCCTTGGTTCTTTTTGTTTTTCTCTTTTGTCCTTAAGTGATCCTTTGGAGAACCATCTCCTTTTGTAGTTTGTGCACTTGTGAGTTTATCACCACTGCTCACTACAGATACTGAACAGCTCAGATAAATCAATGAATCCATTTTTCTAGCCACATGGGTGAAGATAAAGGTTGACAAACTCCATAAAAGGCCAATAATTACTAGTACAGGTTTTGTGAGTTATACACTCCTGTCACAAAAGCACAACTCTACTATTACAATGTGAAAATAGCCATGGACAATATATAAAAAAAAATTATCCTGCCTGTGGTCCAATAAAATATTTTTATCAACACTAAACTTTGAATTTCATGCAATTTTCCTGTATCTCAAAGTATTTTTCTGATTATTTTCAATTATTTAAGAAATATAAAATCTTCTAGGTTTGCAGGCCATATGTCAACAAAGTGGCGAGACTCTAGGGCAGCCCACCTGCTCTACCGACTCCTGGATTAACGGATATGCTCCTAACCTAAGCTAGACCAATAAAACCGGACCCCAGGCGCTTGACTCAAGATATGAGGGCACCAACATTCTCTTCTCAGAGAAATACTGCTCTAAGAGAAGGAACCACTCTTATTATTCAACTTTCAAATTGGAAGACCAGAAATTTAGAAAGTAACACGGTCTATGGGAGTGGTGGTGAACCTTGGCACAAGGGCCACAGCGAGTTGTCTGAATCACCGAAAGCTCTAAAAGGTCTGCCATCACTGGCCTGTGGGGATCTTGTTATGATCACTGGGTCAAATTTCACCTGAAGCTCACTGTACTGGTTGAAGCACTGCTTGTGCGAGCTAAACTTCTCTTTATCATTTATGCCAAATTGAGTCAGTTTTTCTGACGATGACTTAAAACCTCCTTGACTAACACAAACCACAGCGTTGGAGGTAATAGACCTCAAAAAGTAGAATTGGCTGACGGCAGGATCTAAGGTTGAAGACACCTCTAAATAGCAAAATAGCTGGTTGTCCCTATGGCCTGCTATATATTTTAAGGCCATCTTCCTTCCAAGGTTTCACCAAAAAGAAAAATTCAGAATATTAGAGACCCTTTGCTTCTTACATCAGTCAGTAAGGCCAACTAAAAAAGAGACTTACTTTTAAGACGATTTTCCTGATAGCATAGAAGGAAAGTTAACAATTTTCTTAAGAAACATCCTTTCTGCTTCTTGCCTACAAACCAAGCTGATTGAGAATCTGAAGCTTATAGGCCTAGAAAAGCAGAGTTTTCCACTCCAAACCACTATTAGGACAAGGAGAAATGCAAAGGGGAGCGATTAGGCAGGACACGTAAGGTGAGTCTAGAATCAGTTTGATCTCCTTCTCAGATCTCTCCTATTTAATACTTATCTTGGTGATGAGTGAATATATTACTCAGGGTTCTAAACGGGGTCTCTCTCCGGCTCGTGTGCTCTTTTTCTCTATACACTGCTGACGTAGATATATAAATATGTACTGATGCATATATATGATACTGGCTGACCTGCTTATGGAGGCCTGCAGCAAGCTGAAGAACCAGGAAAGTTGGTGGTATAATTCAGTCCAAAATCTGAGTCCAAAGGCCTGAGAACCAGGGGAGCTGACGGTGTTAGCCCCAGCTCGAGTTCAAAGCTCTCACAAGGGAAAGCAGGAGATGATGGTGCAAGTCTCGGAAGGCCCAAGGACCAGCAATGCCAATGTCCAGTGGCAGGAGAAGATGCATGCCCCAGTTCAAAGCAAGAGGATGGATTTGCCCTTCCTCTACCTCTTTGTTCTCCTTGGGTCCTAAATGGATTGGATGATGGTAAGGGCAGAACTTTACTCAGTCTTCTAATTTAAATATTGATCTCTTCTGGAAAAACCTCACAGACCCACCAAGAGATAATATTCTAATGGCTACCTAGGAGATGCTCAGCCCAGTCAAGCTGAAACATGAAACAGATTGCAACAGGGAAGACTTGTGTTCTCCTTGAAGGTGTAGCTGGGATGCATCAAAAGCAGGAAACCAACTGCAGAGGCCTCCATGCCTGCGGCATTGTTCTCCCAGCAGAGGGCAATGTAGGGATAGATGTCAATAAAGTGGGACATGTGAAGGGTAGAAAGGACAAGGACTCCCAGCTCTGGGCTGGGGGAAGGGAGGTTCCTAACCCATTCTAGATATGATGGTTGTGTCTGACAGATCTTCTGTTTCTAATTAACAATCTTAAGAAATTAGTCAAAAACAAGGAGCTCTGAAGCCTTTGAAAATGAGGCATGACATTGCCTCTGAAACACCAACACCATCTAAAAACGGCCTATGGTTGTACATCAATAGTGGCCTGAACTTGGTTTGCATTAACGTCACCTGGGGAGTTCGTAAATTACTGATGTGAGGTCTTGCCTAACTCTAATTAAATTTGTAACTTTGGAGATGAGGCCTTGGCACTGAAGTACTGTGAATTCAAGGTTGAGAAGAACTGCTCCATGCTGAAACTAATCCTTAGGTACCATTTTACACAGGAAAGACACCTCTGGAAGAAGTACTCACTCTGAGGAGGACTGCCAGATACAATGCAGGACGCCCAGTTAGATTCAAATTTCAGGTTAGTCACAATTTTTGTAAGTATATGTCAAATATTAAATGAGACATACTCCTTTTAAAATTATTATTATAGTATTTATTTGACAGTACTAGAGATTGAGCTTATGGTCTTGCAAATGGAAGGAAAGCACTCTGCCACTAAGCTACATCCCCAGTCTTTTTGATTCTGAGGCACGTTCTTGCTAAGTTGTCCAGACAAGTCTCAAACTTACAGTCCTCCTGCCTCAGCCTCCTGAAGAGCTGGGATTACAGAGATGCATCACCACATCTACCTTTTATTCTATATTTTTGTTTGCTAACTCTGGTCACTGGAGCCTCTGAGCCTCACCCCAGAGGTAGATGTAATACTCCCCTCAAAAGCAGGGCTGGGAACAACAGAGAACCTGACTAAGGATCTCAACTGACTGCAAGGTTGGATGTCTTGGTCAGTTCACTGGCAGGGTTTGCCGGACTCTTGCTAAAATCAGCAAGTACTTAACACAGAACCCAGCACTTGATAAAGCCCTCAACAAATGTTAGCCATCATTTTAGGAAAGCTTTATGAAAAGCAACTTATGTGTATAAATCTGCATCATCTTATTTACTTAAGCAGAAAATTTTTCTAGACCATGTATGTTATGATCTGGTTGTAATGATGGGTGTCAGTTTTGACACTTCTGGAAAGCGTCTCCTGGGAAACACCCGGTATGACTGCAGCATACTCTGTCCTGTTCTTGTGGTTCCTGCTTCTTTTCATATGCCTCTACCCTTCTTCCAGTATTCCTATCAACTGCAAATTCTTGGTTTGGAAAACAAAAATCAACAGACTCAAAGCAAGGACAATGCTGGTTTACCTTTTATATAAGTGGTCTTTCGTATTTTAAAAGCAGTGCTGAGCAAAATCATTCAATTAGCATTTGTTGTGTGATACATACTACAGTCTTTCTGGAGATGGCTAATCACAGTCATTGATTTACATATGGATTGAGAGAAGAGTCGCAGAGAAAGGGAGAAAGATAGCGATGAGGCTATTGTGAGAGGTCAGAGGAAACATTCATTGCAGAGCACAATGAAAATGGAAATTTAAAAATGGAAATGCTACAAAAATGAAATGAGGTAAATAAGCTAAAGTGAATGTTAAGAAGCTCCCAGAGTGTGACTTGGATTGGGGTGGGACCCACAGAAGAGGTGGCCTCCAGAACTGCTGGGTCACAACCTGCCTTAGGCGTTTGCCCCTCAATCAGCCCACAGATGTGAGGCCTCCTCGCTGCCTTCAGGCCACTCAGGGGTTCAGCTCCAGGTCAGCGATGTACTCATGGACCCAGGTGTCTCTGGGGTCAGCACAGACCTCCCGGCCTCTCTTGGTTTGGAAGCTGTGGGGGAAGGGAAAGGAGGCAACACTGAGGGCTCCAGCCAGGGAATGCTGGGGCCTCTGCATCCTTCTCCGCCCAGACATTCCAGGGCCTATACACATGCTCACAAACTGCCCCCCAAACTTGACGTTCACAGATTCCCCAAGTGTCTCCCTCTGAAAGCCAGTTTCCTGCTCTCCTTCCTCCCCCCTATTCCTACCACACAGGAGAAGGTCCTTCAGAGCATCCTGCAGGCCCTAGGGCAGGTCAGAAAACACCCCAGGGTCTCCCCTGGACTCCTTCCCCCATGGGCCTTAGGAAGTTGAAGACTCTGAGCTACTTCCCCTCAGCCCAGCTGCCCTCCCTCCCCAGGTGTGGCCAGGGAGACCAGCCCTTACATGACAGCCGCCTTGGGGCACTGGCTGCTCGTCTCATAATAGTCCACCACAAATTTGCGCGGGATCTTCCAGGAGATAAAGAAGAAGCAGCAGGCAGTCGGGGTGTCTGCACCCCCTACAACAGACAAGACAGGAAGATCTCAAGTGACTGTTTAGGTCAAAAAAAAAAAATGGCTGGGAAGGCAATCAAGGCTACGCTGCAGGACAGGGAGCCGGCTAGATCCAGATTCTACTTCTTACAAAATCCCAGGTGGGCCTCCATTTTCTCATCCACGAAATGAGAGTCTCTCCCTATTTCCCAGAACTGAATAGAATTCCTTAGGAAGAAAATAGAATAGAATTCCTTCCTAAGGAATAGAATTTCCTTAGGAAGGAAAATCCTCTGGGAAGTCATCTCAGAATCCTTCTGGGGTTCCCTATGTGGAAGTCTCAGTCACAGACCTCCCACTGTGGTCCAAGCCAGGGCCAGAGAAGGGGACCCCAAGAGCAAAAGACAGACTCACGAGAGGCATAGCAGGTCTGCAAGAAAAGGGTCTCAGTGAGGATCAGGACAGCGAGGGCAGCCCCAGGGACCTCCATGTCACTGGGCAGCAGAGGATGAGTGAATTCAAGTGGTGACCAAGGACAGCTGGGACCTGAGGACATGCAGCTGTGGCCTCCTTTGGGGGTCTAAGTCATGTCTTTATATGCAGCCTCCAGACATCAGAAATGAAAGTTTGGGGGGCGGGCCTTTAACCACGGTGTCGGTATTGTGCTATGCAATAAACAAACCAGGAGAGCTCAGGCAATTTGCAAGAACGGGTCCGTTACTTACTTGATGGGGAAATGGTTTCTACAGTGCAAGGAGGTGAGATGCCGGTGTCACCCTGAGACAAATT
Source organism: Dasyprocta punctata (assembly GCA_004363535.1). Taxonomy (NCBI): domain Eukaryota; kingdom Metazoa; phylum Chordata; class Mammalia; order Rodentia; family Dasyproctidae; genus Dasyprocta; species Dasyprocta punctata. The sequence goes on along the minus strand of RJWM01048046.1, from coordinate 5,473 downwards.
TGGCAGCTGCCTTCTCACCAGAGCAGACCTAAAGACAAAGCCTTTCTCCCACGGAGCTGAGCCCCCTGCTAGCTTCCCCAGCCAGAAAAGCATGGATGTGCTGGCTCTAAATGACACCAACCCTTGACCCAAGATAAGGCCACACCCTGGATGAAGACAGCAGGCTCAGTCAAGGAAGCTTCAGCGACAGGAGAGGCAAATATGAGGGTGGCTTGTAAAACACTGGTTCATTCCTCAGATATCCACGAGCCTGTGTAATAGGCCAGTCCCTGGGTGAGCTGGGTTAACCGAGGACTGATACGAAAAATAAGATTTAGACCAGAAAAGTGCTTTGCAGGGATCTGTCCTACAATATGAACACAGAGATGACGAAAGTTGTATGCACAACAGTGTTTCTTACAGCTCATTTGTAACAATTAAAAGGGAGTTCATAATTAAAGTACATCTCCTGCTTGTAATAATAGCTCTTTGAAATTAGCAAAGTAAAGAAATTGTAAAAGAAAGTCCTTATTCCTCAAAAACCCTACAACTCTTCCTTCTTCTTCTTTTTTTTTTCTTTTTTTTTTGTGACAGGGTCTTGCTATGCAGCCCGGGGATGACCTTGAATTTGTGATTCTCCTGCCTCAGCCTCCCAAGTCCTGGGATTACAGGTGCGCACCATCATGCCCACCTCTGTTACCTTATTTAAAGTCAAGGTGAGTATTCCCTGGGTTCATCTAGCAGCTCAATAACGTCCTCAATGACTTATCTCCTTAAAGCACCTCCTCTACCCCCATTATTTTATTGGATTTTTTTCTTTGGGCCTGTCATTTTGAGATCACCAGAGGGCAACCACTCCTCGGGCATCGCAACTTCACAAAGTCTCGTCCACAGGCACGGGAGAGCATCTCAGAGGAGGACAGAAACATCAGTGCCACTAATGGTTTAAATTCAAATTATTTTTATATTATTTGTAATGCGAGCTATAAATTATTCCCCAAAAGAAGGAAAAGCTAATTTTTTAAACTATGCAAACTGCAAACAAAAATAGAAACTGATTTAGTATGTGGAAGCTGGGTAAGCAGCAGGGCAAATGCAGGTAAAAAGGCACAAATTTATGAATTCTGAGACATAATCTGAGTAAGTATCTTCCCTTGAAGGCAGGAAAAGTTCTATTATCCAAACTTAATAATAACATTCGATATTTCTGTTTATTTATTTCAAGTGCATTTTTCTTTTCTTATTAGTATATGTTTGCAATATACAATAATTACAATTATCTTGGGGAATTAGTACATACAAAGAGGGCATCTTATTAATTTGTACTTCCTCTTCTCCCTCCTCATCACCCTCCATCCAGATACCCTTTCCATCTCCACAAACTCTACATCTCTTTCCTATCATCTATCTTTTATTTTATGCTTAGATTACTTATACTGTGGGTTTCTCATATAAGAGAAAGCCCACAGTATTTAACCTGTGTCTGACATTTCACTTAGCATTATGGTCTCAAGACACATCCATTTTCCTACAAATGACCCAATTCACCTTTCTTAATAGCTCCATTGTGTGCATGTACCTCATTTCCTTTATTCATTCACCTGTTGATGGACCTATAGGCTGACTCCAAGATATAGCTATCATAAGTTGTGTGGCTATAAACTAGTGCAATCACTAGAGAAATCAGTGAAGATTCCTCAAAAAAACTAAACATAGAAATTCCATTTGACCCAGCTATAGCCTCTTCTGAGTATCTTCCCAAAACTATTAAAGACATATTACAGTGATACCTGCATGCTCATGTTTATTGCATTTTTCTAGGCTTATTATGGTTCTATTTGCTTCTGTGTTTTTTTACCTCTTAACTGTGTCTCAGGGGAAAAGGGTACATTATTGTGGTGCCGATACAGATAGAATTTCTTATTTGTATTTTTGTCTCATTTGTATTTAACGTTAAAGACTTCCAAATCATCCCAGTATTTTTTAAGAGTTGCCTAATTTATTCAACTGTCAGCTTTGAACATTAACATTATCATGCATATTTGGACTGGTTCTGATTTTGAATCATTATAAGAAAATTGTACCAAATGTTTTATACAAAAAAACAACTTTCTGTGAAGTTTTCTTTCATAGGATGTTTTCCAAGCTGTGGGCTTCCTGGATCAACAAATGAGGACACTGAGAGTTCCTGATCTATACAGATGCCCTACAGTCAATGCATATTCCCATCTTCGCCTGGTGTTGAAACCAACAATGGAATATGGGAAGGAACTGTGACTCCTTGATGAACCAAACCCATGATTAAAAGGCTGACCTCACTATTCTTGTTATGCCTATAGGCTCGACACTAACTTCCCACAATTGATGTTTCTTCTTAGAAATACTAATCTACATGATGTCATGGCCTTTTTTACCCCACATGTGGCAGAAGTGTGACTTGTGCTGCCCAGGACAATGTGACATTGGCATGTACGTCACCTCGTGTGGTCACAGAAGCAGTAGTGGAGCACTGCAGGTCTGCTCTGTGGGAGGAAGTCCTAATCGATAGATATTTTCCGCGCACTTACGGCTTTCACACAAACATCTCACCTCCTCTCACAGGCAAAATATTTCCATACAGTTAGCTACCAAACATCAGCAATCAAGTTATTCTTGTACATGCTGAACCTTAAGAGGATCCAACGTACCCCAGAAAGTATAACTCAGAGCATGACACTGGGCACTGAGTGAGTCTCTCTGGTCATCTCCAGCCGCCACTCCAATCCTTTACAGTTGCCTATTAAAGGACAGGGGCATGACTTGATCCCCAGAAAGATGACAGCCTTCATAATCACATGAGCCAGTTTCCTAACTTCTTATTAGTCAAAGCTTACCAAAGAAACCTGACTAATATGATGTTTTTTCCAATAAAAGATGCTACTGATATTGGCACATATTGATAGGACAAAAAACAAATCTTGAATCCTTCTTCACATCAAATATAAAAATCAACTAGATCTGAGGTAGGAGGAGCGTTGTGAGTTCGAGGCCAGCTTGGGCTACAAAGCGAGCGCAAGACTGGCCTGAGCTACATAATGCGACCCTGCCTCAAAAAACTAGGGCCGGGAGGTTGGCTCAGTGGCTTAAGCGCCTGCCCTGGCAGGTGCAAGGTTGTGAGTTCGATTCCTGGTGCCGCCAAAAAAAAAAAAAATCAACTAGATGGATTATAAATTTAAGTATCAATGCTGAAGCGATAAAGAATCCAGAAGTTAACATAGAAAGATATCTTTACTACCTTAGAACAGAGAAACAATTTCTCATTGGATTAAAAAACTCCTAGTCCTATACATAAGTCAGTGAGTTTGACTATATTAAAATTAAGAACAATTGTGGGTTTTTGAGAGACAGTCTCACTATATAGTTCAGGCCAGCCTTGAACTTACTATATATATAGCCCAGGCTAGCCTCCACCTCATCCTGGTGATCCTCCTGCCTCAGCATCCTGAATACCACCATGCCACCATGCTGGCTAAAATTAAGAACAATTACGAAGTCTGTGTCATGGTGCATGCCTTATAGTCTCAGCTACTCAGGTGGCTGAGACAGGATGACCACTTGCACTCAGGAGTTTGAGGCCCACCTAGGCAACACAGACATGGACACACACACTAGAAAGGCCATCAAAGCACACTGCTCTATCACAGGAGGCTGTGACCACTGACTTCAGAGAGATATCTATCATGTGAAGAGGAAACAGCTCAGCGTAATTCTTGGGTGAGGCCAACTCCTGTTCATCTGTCAGGAGACACAACTTCCCCATGTGCATCCCAATCAGATGAGCCACTCACTCACTCTTGTATAAACCCCAACTCTATTATCCACAGGCAACCATGGGTTGTGCAACTCACATGACATCACTGTAAAGTTTCTTGCTTATGCACCTGCAATTTCTATATCCTTGTGGTCTGGGGCTGCACATAAAAGGAAGGAGATAGCTCACATCCTAAGAGGAGGCTAGCGGTGGTGATTCCAAAGCCTATCTCAGCCCGGCCCACACTGCTCTGCCTGTCCAGCATCATGAAGGCCCTCGCGGTTGCCCTCTTCGTCCTCCTCTGCACAATGATGCTCCACTCCTGTGAAAGTGGTGAGTCTGCTGTCCCATTTCTTTTAACTGCTGCTCTCTGGCCAGGAGTCAGGCCATATCGTCCAAGTGTTGTGGCCTGAGAGCCACCACATAAAACGAGTGCGCACTGAACTGGCTTTCAGCATGACACAGTTGTTTTCATTGAGAGAGTCTTAGGGCCAGTAGGATGGGAATTGGGGAGGTGTGAGCCTACTTTTTAGAGGAGAACTGTGAAGTCTGATTCAGTGGACTATTACCATGAGGTGGAATCCAGGTCTATACATTAGTTCCCCTTGGTGCTGGTAAGTTTTAGAATTACCTCAATGGTCCCTAAGAATTCAACCTCTTGGGTAACTTAGAAGAGATGTTCCTTACTTTGCTCAGGTTATCTTATGATTTAAGAGATTGGGAAAAGAAATTTCCACCAAAGACAGTTAGAAGAAGGGAGTAGGTTTTATAGAGAGTTTCATTTTCTTAGAGTAAGATAAAGACCCAAATGAGAGACAAAAACCAAGAACAAGACTAAGGAAAGAATCAAAGAGCCAAATTATTTCTAATTGTGTTTCCCCTAAGCCTCTGAGCTATGCGGCCTCTCTGCCTTTCCCTGGCCCTCTCCAGCTTGCCTATTTTGAGCAACTCCTGTAATCCTTGTTCCCTCACTCAGAGAAGCATCACGATCCGTCCAATTGCTGCAATTCCTACGTCTCCCATCAGATCCCCCAAAATCTTGTGGTAGACTATTATAAGACCAGCGGCTCGTGCCCCAGAGATGCTGTCATGTAAGTACCAGTTCTCTTCTTTACCCCTAGGGAGACATAGAATGGGGAGGCAGGTGCCGGCAGGTGGAGATGAGGAAGCAGTTCACAAGTGCACAGGCACCTGAATAAGAAGCCCTTTGCAGATCTTTTGTGGATACAGGACACAGGAGGTGTCTGCAGGGCTATTTCTTGACCTTGGCTGGGGCTTGCAGAGGCAGGGAGGACCTTCCAGGAAGTATAGGGAAGAGAGGAGAGAATGAGACAGCAGGAAGGAAGTGGCTTGAGGGGATCGCCACAAATCACCTGAGGAAGGCCTGAGAGACCTGAGATCTGAGGAGATGATTTCTTGACAAAATGGATTCATCTAGAGCTGCCCCTATGCATGAAATAGAAGGGGCTACAGGTGGTGAAGATGCCTCACTCATTGTCTGTATACTTCCATCCTCTTCATAGCTTTATCACCAAAAAAGGCCTGGAGATCTGTGCCAATCCCAGTGACCCCTGGGTCCAGAAATACATTAGGGATCTGGAGGGGAGTTCTTGAATGGTCCAGCAGAAACCAGTAAGACACACTGGAAGACGGACAGCCAAGGAGATGTACCTGCAACCCCTTAAGTTATCTCTCCTGTGGGGC
>RJWM01048045.1:0-11635 GCA_004363535.1 Dasyprocta punctata | reverse complement strand
AATTTCAACCATTATTTAGAAATATGCCAGTAAAACTTGACTCAATAGCAAAGGCTATTAATGAAGAATTGCGAATCCAGGCAATGAAAAGAGGAATCTGAAATGAGTGAGCTGGTAGTGGCACTGGGAATGATCTCATGTCTCATGCAGAGCGAGGGAGGAGTAAACACAATGCTATCTAGGTGTAGCATTCTTACTTAATAATGGGTTTTCTGAGAACAGAAATTTAAATCTAAAATTCAGTTCTTCAAGGCGCTGACACATTTAATAGTGAATAGTTTTCATCTTTATACTGGAGATGCTGTTCATTAATTCAACAAACATTTCATTGAACACCAAGTATAATTCAAGCATAACATTCTGCTCTGGTCTGCAAAGTTAAATAATGCATAAACTCTGTCATCAAAGAGCTTATAGGGTAGACAGGTATGTAAATGATTACATCACACTTGGACAAGATAAAGCGAGAGACAGGCCTAAAGAGTACAAAGAAGTGGTTTCTGGACTCTCCCCATGAGGATTACTATGCAGGCTGGTTTCTTGGCAGAGGTGATATCTGAATTAGGAATAAATAAAATTTTAAGGAACAGAAAAGAATGATACCTAAGATTATTTCACAGTTTCTGGTTCACTCCAGGCTCAGGGATATTGCTCTGCTGTTTAGAAGCTGGTGTTCGCCTTTATTATTCATTGGCAATAAACTCTACAACCTGTGAATGTCATTTCTTTTTCCAATTTTTATTTTTTGTTAGTACATCTTTGCAGGACATGGTAATTACACTCCTCACAGGCAGCTGGTATATGCACATCTTAATTCCTTTTTCATTCTCTTCCTCCCTCCCACCTCCATCTCTTGGTTCTCTTCCCTTTTGCAAAAAATGTATTTCACTGTTTCCTATCATCTATCATTTATTTTGCTCTTAGACTTATTTGTATTTTGGGTTTGTCATATAAGATAAACTATGTGATATTTAAACCTCTGTGTCTGATTTGTTTCACTTAATATAATGTTCTCAAGATGCATCCATTTACCTATGAATGCCTCAAATTTATCCTTCTTTATGGCAGAGTAGTGCTCCACTGAGTATAAATACCACATTTTCTTTTTTGATTCATCAGCTGATGGACACACAGACTGCCTCCAAGATTTAGCTATCAAGAATTGTGTTGCTATAACCATGGGTATGGATTTACCACTGTAATATAGTATCTTTAACACTTCAGGGAAGATACTGAGAAGGGGACTACCCTAGTCAAATGGAATTTATAGTTTTAGATTTCTGAAGAATCTCCATACTGATTTCCACTGTGGTTGTATTGGTCTATATTCCCACCACCAATGTAGTAGTGCTCACTTTTACTTGCAGCCTCACCAGCATTTGTTATCATTTGATTTCTTGATGATAGTCATTCTTTCTTGAGTAAGATAAAATCTCAGTGTTTCTTTAATTTGTATTTCTCTAGTGGTCAGAGCTATTGCACACTTTTTTATGTATTTATTGGACATTTTTATTTCTTTTGAGATATGTCTATTCATTTCAGTTGCCCATTTTTGGATTTGGTCTTTTATTTGGGGCCAGGAATCTATTATTTGAGTTCCTTATTTATTCTAGATATTGGCCTTCTGTCTGAGGAATAGCTGGCAAACTTTTTTTGCATTCTGTTGATTGTTTCCTTTGCTGTGAAGAAGCTTTTTAATTTGACATCACCCCATATGTTGATTCGCGACGCTATTTTTGCACAGCAGGGGCCCTGTTCAGGAAGTTCTTGTCTATGCCTGACTCTTCAATGGTTTTACTTATTTTATCTTCCAACACAATAAGTGTTTCTGTTTTAATATTTAGATATAATTTTAGTTTAGTATGACAAATATAGGTCTACATTCAGTCTTCTATATGTGGTTATCCAGTTTCCTCAGCCCCATTGTTAAATAGTCTGTCTTTCCTCCAGTGTATGTGTTTGGCCCCTTTGTCAAAGATCAGACAGCTGAATGTTCCTGGAGCTGTTTCTGCACCTTCTATTCTGTTCCACTGATTCACAAGCTTGTTTTGTGCCAGTACCATGTAGTTTTTAATCACTGTATCTTATAATCTAAGTTGAAATCCAGGATTGCACTGAACCTCATTTCTAAACTGTCATCATGTGAAGTATCAGACTGGGGGAGATCATACTCGGTCCAGATCTTGGAATATATTTGGTGTTGGGGAAGCGACTGCTTGGAACCCTCATTCAGGAATCACCCTCTAGTCATTGATGTTGCCACTAACAAAGCAGGTTGGTTCCTTTGTTCCAAGATTCCAGTGGGTTACACTGGAATATTCCGAGGAAAAATGAGATTTGAGGAAAAGATCATGTCACCAGAAGAGGACCTGAGTGATTATCCTTGGTTTCTTACCCATTTTCCTTTCCAGACCATTGGGAGAAGGAGATGACAAGGGGACGGGAAAGAGAATGATACTAGGGATTAGGTAGAAAGAGATACACATACAAGTCATAAATCCTAGCTTCCATATAGATGCTATTTGTATTTGAATTGAGCTGTAAATCCTGAGTGGTTGCATAGGTCCCAGATGTAACCGTTAGACCCATGACTTTTGCTCCTTTGTAGACAGGTTCATATCATTTAGTATAATGAATTATAGAAATTCTATTTTTGAATACAGTGCAGATCATTAACTGGCAATTAAAAAGAATTAAATAATAGTGTTTCAGACAGTATTTTGTATTGTGCAAAGAGAAATTTGAAGTGATACAAATAACACATATTTATAATTGTTTTGTTAATTGAAAGTGACAGCATAGAGATTTTAAAATAAATAAAATTTATAAAGTTTCTAAAAGTATAACTTTCTAACTGTATAACTATGTACTGAATTCTTGGGTTTAATTTATTTTTAGATTTCTTGTTAGACTCTTAAATCTTCCTTATGATCCAAATATTTAAATTAAAAATATATTTGTGAATGTTCACTAATTTGAAGAATGATAAAAAAATTATTGTATTCCACAATATCATACAAATACACAGCAGTGAAAGGTTATAGCTTTAAGGAAAATTTAATCAAATGAGAAAGTACTTACTTTTTTAAAAAGAATATTGACCATATATTTAGCATAACTCTGAATTTATTTAGTTAACATTTACTTAAAAATTATGAAGGGCTAATGCATTAAGTAATCACAGTGATTATTCAATATATAAGTAATGTTTACCTTATTCTTTATTTTCTGATTTTTCAAAATTTCTTTTAAAATCAGATTTACCTTTTGCAGTCAGAATGACACTATATGCTGTGAATTAAATAAAACTAACACAGTATAACATTACACACAGACAGGGTGCCGTGCTGGTCATTTATCGTCGTGTTCTTCAACGTACTTCTCATCCTTCCAGAGAAATTTTTTCCCAGACCTCCTTGCTAACTGCTCACTGACTAGGTTTGAAAAATAAGAAGTGCTGGTTGCAAACTGGAGGATTTATAAAAGCTCCACTAGTTATTTTACTCTATGACTGAGATTGAGGATTGCTGTTCTAAAAACTCATTGACCCAGCAGCAATCATTAGCCTAGGTCTTACCATTTTGAGATCGGCAGCTCAGGTGTTACTCAATGCATAACAAAGATACCTCTAGAATTTTAAAAATTATATTAAGTAGATTTTTTTTTTTTTTTTTTTTTTGTGGCACCGGGGATCGAACTCAGAGCCTCACACCAGCCAGGGCAGGTGCTTAAGCCACTGAGCCAAACTCCCAGCCCTGGTTTTTTGAGGCAGGGTCGCACTGTGTAGCTCAGGCCAGCCTTGCGCTCGCGTTGTAGCCCAAGCGGGCCTCGAACTCACAACGCTCCACCTACCTCAGCCTCCCGAGTGCTGGGATTAAAGGTGTGTGCGCCACCACGCCTGGCTTAAGTAGATATTTCTGAAGCCTGATTTCATTAAGCAAAATCCTATAGGGGAAAGGATTAGTTTGATTTATCTAGGGAAGTGGAACATGTTCCCTGAACTATGGATGAAAAGAGAAGTCTTTAACTTACGTTAAATATTATGAGGATGTTGCCAACCAGCCCTGTCAGAAAGATAATCCCAATCATGGAAGGGAGAATGACTGTATTCACAAAGCTGGGGGTTTGATAAGCAAACTCTTTATTCCAGGGTTTGTTTAAAAGTTCAGCACAGTTGTTCCAATAGGGTAAAGGGAATGAATTCATTGTTCATGAATCAATTAGAAGCTCTGAAATAAATAAAAAGTGATTTATTTAATGAGATCCTCCAATATGTATTTCTTTTACTTAGTTGAAAAATATTTATTAGAGACTTCTTTGCACCAAGATTTCATGTAACACAGGATTCCAGCATAAGTGTGAGTACTCCCTGTTTCTGATGATCTCATACAGATTACCAGAAGAGAAAGGCAAACAGCAAACTATAGAATAGTATGAAATCATCATGATCATCTTCACATCTTAGTCTACCTTATTGTAATTCATGGTTTTAGCAGAGCTGATATCTATGCAGCACTTACTGCTACTAATTGTTTACAGCTAATGTGTGTTTTTTTTTTTTTCCCCAGTACTGGGGATTGAACTCAGGACTGTTTTTTATTTCTTATTTTGAGACAAGGTTCACCAAGTTGCCCGGGTTGGGTTCAAATTTGATTTGTGTGTGCATTTGTACTGGCTACTATCTCAACAACATTTAGGTTTGCTAAATACATCTTTTGTCTACATAAAGTACATGGGTTAAACTCGGTTGTGTCCAAGGGAGCATAATACTTTCTGAGATGATTCTTGGACTGCCTTGGAGCGTTAAGAAAGAGCTAGCTCAAGACAGAAGAGTTGTAGGAAGGAAAAAGTGTTTTGACCAGGGGAAGCACTGCATACAAAGAGTACATGGGAGAAATGCTCACTAATCAATGTTAAAACAGGTAGACAATGAAGTTGGAAGTCAATGATGAAAGAATATAAAAATTACACAAATGCATGGAAACTAAACAAAAAGGTCTTACCAAATGGGCTACAGAAGGACTCAGGGAAGAAATAAAATAAGTTTCTAGAACTAACTGATAATAACAGAAGTTATGGGGCACAATGAAAGCAGTTCTAAGTGGGAAGTTTACAGCTGTGAGCACCCAAATCACAAAAACAGAGTGAGCCCAAATAACCTAAAGGTGACCTACCTCAAGGCCCTATAAAAACAAGAGAATTCCAAAGTCAAAGCTAGTACAAGGAAGGAAATTATATAAATAAGAGCAGAAATCAATGAAATTGAGACCAAAATTACAATACCAAGAGTTAATGACTTGAGTTGATTCTTCAAAAGAATAAACAAAATTGACACTTAGCCAACCTAACCAAAAAGAGGAGCAAAAAGACCAAAATCAATGCAATTAGAAATAAAAAAGGTGAAATCACAATAGATACTGCCAAAATAAAAAAAATTAACAGTTACTTCACAAATGTGCACACCAGTAAATTGGAAAATTCAGAATAAGTGGATAGATTCCTGGATACATATGAATTACCAAAATTGAACTAAAAAGGTTTAAAAACCATAAATAATACAGTAACAGGAAATGAAACTGAAGTGGGATTAAATAAGCTACCAACTAAGAAAAGCCTGATCTCAAATGTGTTCACTGCTAAATAGTATAAAAACTTCAGAGAAGTTCTGATACCAACACTCTTCAGACTTTTTAATGAAATTCAAAGGGAAGAAATACCAAACACAGATCCTACCAAAAAAAGTGGAACAACAGAGCAATCTGCAAAGAATATGGATGAAAAAATCCTTAACAAGAGATTGGCAAGCAGAATGCAACGAGTCAACAAAAAGATCACATATGATGTCCAAGTAGGCTTCATCCGAGGGATATAGGATGGTTCACATATACAAATCAATAAATGTACTGCATCACAGATAAAAGATAAGTTAAATAATCATAGGATCATCTCAATAGATGCAGAAAAAGCCTTGACAAAACCAACATCCTTTCGTGATATAAGCACTGAGGAAAGTATGTAGAGCAAGAACTTATCTCAACTTGATAAAAGTTTTGTTGTTGTTGTTGTTTTTTGGTGTTTATTTATTTATTTATTTATTGAGGCAGAGTCTCACTACGTAATTCAAGCTGGTCTGGAACTCACTCTGTAGTCCAGGCTGGTCTCAAATTCATGGAAATCTTCCTACTTAGACTCACTAATGTTGGGATTATAAATGTGTGCCACCATGCCTGGCTGATAAAAGCCATTTATGACAAACCTACTGCCAAAATCATATTGAATGGAGAAAAACTGAAAGCTATCCCTTTAAAATTGGGAATAAAACATGGATATCCTCTATCATCATTCATGTTCAACATAGTACTCAAAGCATTTGCAAGAGCAATTAGGCAAGAAAAAAAATGAAAGAGATACGGATAGGAAAAAAGTCAAATTACCATTATTTTGCAGATGACACGATCCTCTATACAGAAGGTTTTAAAATATTCACCAAGAGACTTTTAGAAATAATAACCAAATCCACTATTACAGGAGAATACAAAGTTAACATACAAAATTCAGTAGTGTATACTAATAATTTGCCCACTGAGAAAGAAATTAGGGGAAAAATACCATTTGCAATAGCACCAAGAAAAATCAAACACAGTACTTAGGAATTAACCAAACTAAGGAAGTGAACAACCTCTTTAATGAAAACTACAGTACTCTGGAAAAGGAAATTAAAGAAAATATCAGAAAATGGGAAAGATGTCCCCTATTCCTGGATAGACAGAACCAATACATCAAAATAGCCATACTTTCAGAATTGATATATGGATTCAGTGTAATCCCAATCAAAATTCAAACAGCATTCTTCACAGAACTGGAAAAAATATTCATTTGGAATTAGAGAGTCCTACAATGGCAAAGGCAATCCTGGGTATACAGAAAAAAGTGGGAGGAATCATAACTCTGGATCTGGAATTACATTATACAGTTACTATGATAGAAAAAAGGCAGGGCACTGGCACAGAAATAGACATGAGGATCACTGGAAGAGAGTAGAAGATGGAGAAACAAACCCCCATCAACATCCATGTATTTGATCTCTGACAAAGAGGCCAAAAATACACATTGGAGGAAAGAGTCTCCATAATAAATAGGTAAATTGGTTATCCACATGCAATCTAGGCCCATATTGCTCACCATGTACTAAACTAAAATCAAAATGGATCAAAACACTAAATGTTAAAACAGAAAGACAAAATAGGTAAAACTTTTGAAGTCATAGGTACAGGCAGAGTTATTTTAAGCAGAACCCTGGTCGCATAGGAAGTAGTTTCGAGTGTCAATAGATGGGATTGCTATGTCTTGTATCTAGATGCAGGCCCCAAAGTTCAAATGGTCATAGTGGGGCTTTTGGGGGTGAACAGACCATGGTTGTGTGGTACTGGATTAGTTCACACATTGGTTTAGCATAGTTTTGGGTGTGGATGATGGATTTACTGAAGAGGGAAGACCCATCCTGGGTATGTGTGGTGCCAACAAATACCCTTGTAGTCTGGATGAAATAAAAAGGGAAAGAACAAGTAAGCCAATCCATTTTCCTTGACAGTCCATGAACTGTTTCTTCTCTGCCATGTACCTTCACATGGTGCCTTGCCTTGGAGTCAGTTGACTATGGACTGAAATCTCTACAAACTGTAAGCTAAAATAAACCTTCCCTCCTTTATTGGGTATTTTGTTCCAGCAATGACAGTAATTATAACAGTGATCATATCAAATTACAAAGCATAACAAAAGAAACAACATTATGAAAAGGCAACTTACTGAGTTAGTAGAAAATTTTTGCAAGTCTTCAGATAGAGGACTAATATCTAGAATATATACAGAAGTCAAGAAAATTAGACCCCTCAGAATAAAAGATCCAATAAAAGTAGACAATGGAAATGCACAGAAATTTCACAAAAGAAGTGCAAATGGCCAATCAATACATGAAGAAATGCTCAACATCACTGGTCATTAGAGAAATGCAAAGTAAAACAACACTGGGATTGCATTTTACTCCCAAAAGAATGGCAATCATCAAGAAATAACATCATAACAAATGCTGGCGAGGCTGCATGGATAAAGGAACTCTATTGGTGGGAATATAAACCTGTACAACCACTATGGAATCAGTGGGGAACTTTCTTGGAAAACTGAAACTAGGGATTCCATTTGACCCAGCTATTCTCCTCTAGGTATCGTCCTGAAAGAGTTAAAAACATATCATAGTGACACGTAGATATTAATATTTATAGCAGCATAATTCATAATAGCTAAATCTTAGAAGCAGCCTATATGTCTAAAAATAGATGCATGGATAGAGAATATGCAGTGTATACACACAATTGAACACTACTCTGCCTTAAAGAAGGATATGCTTGAGTCATTGGTAGGAAAATGAATGCACCTTGAGACAATAATAGTAAGTGAAATGAATCAGACACAGAAGCTTAAATGTCAAATGGTTTCTCTTATATGAGAAGCCCAATGTATAAATAGAGAACAAAAAAGTAGTGTATGTACCAGAAGAAGTGCTCTACAATGCTCACAGAAATACTTTTTTAAATGACTTAAATTGGAATTAGTAAAGGTGCCCATTTATAATACAAAGTATATCAATATATCAACAAAATGAAATACCACACAGTACCAGGAAGGAACAGATTCCAGGTACAATAACACAGATAGATCTAAACACTTAGTGATGGGCAAAAAGCAAAAATTTATACAGCATCATTCCATTTATATAGGTTTTAAGATCCCCAGTAAATGAAGTCTATGTTATCAGGGATGCATAAAATGATGATAAAAGTAAAAAGAAAAGCGAAGAGTGATAGCAGTAAAAGTTGTGATTTGTTGGCCACTTCTGAAGAGACGCTCGATTGTGACTCTTGATGTTCTGGTTGTCTTATTTTTGGTCTCCAAGTGATGCACAGTTCTGCAAATTATTTTAACAATGAAAGTATTTTTTACAAAAATTAGTCTAACATCTGACCATATAGTTCCCAGGCAATAATCTGAAAGTCTTTCTGGTTTTGTATAATACTTATCTTAGGCTTACTTTTCCTACTCTATTTCTGTTCTCCTTTGCTTTTCTTGTTAAATTTTTTGCTTTTTGCTAGTATATGTTTGCAGTATATAATAATTGCATTCATTGTGGGGAACTATCACATGTACATAGCACACCTCCATTCTTTTCCCCCTTTTCTACTTGGTTATTTCAAAATAAAAATTATAGTAATAATATAATATAAAATTAACAATATATTATATTATAATATAATAATATTATATTATATTAAATTTGTGCTTCTATTATGCTGAAATTTGATCCCAAACTGCTTGTAAGAATTTAACAATAAAGCCATTTTTAGACAAAATAGCTGCACATTAGTAACTGGCTTGACCTCACCGAAGAGATTCATACGGACAGTTACAGTTGCAGTTGTTCACTTCATATTGGTTTAAAGACAACAAATGTGGTTGCTTAGTGCTCAAAAAGATTAATTTCAGTTTTCATTTTGCTATTTAGATAATGGAAAAGTAGTGTTTAAGGGAGATTTTGGAGGATATACAAAATCCAGTGTTTTGTAATTACAATAATTTAAAATACACGATAAAATTAATTCCTATTATAGCTTCTTTTAAAATATTTCTGTGAGCCTAAAAACATGGATTAAATATTCAAATGAATAGGTTTGGGGGACGTGCAATGAGTGGCATTTTTGGAAATGACGACTTAGGACATAGAGGAACTTTCTCCACTAAATTATATTTAGCAATTTCCATTGTTTTCAAAATCAATTGCAAATTCTAATCTCTCCTCCTAATACAATCTACAGGTATATAGTTCCCCAAGATTTAGTCAACAGACGTGCTACCAAATATTTCTAAGGTTAATATCCTCACATCTAAGACTTAGGAGTATAATCTCTGGCTACATGTTAATCTTGATGTTTAACAAAAAAATAAACTTTCAAGTCAGAGGACTCATTTGTTATTGACAGTTCCCAGATTAGTGAAATCTAAGCCAAAATTTCTTCTGTCTCACTCTTCTACTGCTACATCCCTCTTGTTTCTGTTTTTTGTTTTATTTTTATTTTTTGGTGCTGGAAATCAAAATCAGAATCTTGCTTCCTGTTTTTAATTTTTTAAAAATTTTAGCATAATGGAAAGAACTCTGGAAGTGAACTGCACATTTAATTTATAAACGTTACTCCTGTGTCTCAAATACTAGACTAAGTAAGAGGTCTGTTACCTTGGCAGCTACTGTTTTTTTTCCTAATTAAAATTTCATCTTTAGCAAGTCTGGCAAGGTGCGGCCCACCTGCAGTCCCAGATACTTGGCACTGGGAGGCAGAGGGTTGTCTGAGCCCAAAAGTTCAAGACCAGTTTGGTATCATAGTGAAACCTGGCTCAAAAAACAAAACAAAATTCATTTTGGAATTTGGAGTGAGAGAAAATTGGCTTATTGGTGGAATTCTATACAGTTTAATTTGTTAATCCTTCTATAGTATTTTTAAAGAATGTCTTGCTTGCCACTTTATTTACATAGCTTCAAATTGCAAAACTCATTGATCAAATGCTAAATTGATGTTAGAAAAAGTCAGTCTTCTTGTTTTTTATTTTGTCTTGTGAGCCGTGGCTTGCTTTCCCTCCAGGCTACAGTATTAAACTTGAAGAGCTAATGTCTACCAATATTGGTATTTCATAAAGCTCAGTAAGAACCTTATCTTTTTATTCTCAATAGACTATTCACAAAATATACACACAAAAATAGTAATCATTGATAGTTAATAAATATCAGCTATTTAAAAATTTTAAATATTAGTATCCAAATTATGCCTCTATTTTAAACATTATTAACATTTACTCAGAAAGCTATTTTAATGAGACCTACATGAAGAATCAATTCTTTGGTATGTTTTCACTATATTTAAGAATGGATTTAAACAAGGAAAAATACCCCTATTTTTTAATGAAGCCAATTCTAACTGATACTAACTTTCCAAAAATTTTTTTTGGCAGAAAAGCTCCCATGCTATCTTTATATATATGTAGTATGTCAGAGTATTAAGTACTTTCCCCTTGAAAGTTTTCTAAGTATAATACTTTTTCTCATATCTTTAGTTGCAAGTTTTGACACTTTTTTTGGACAATAAGCCCTTGCCCCCAAACTGGCCTTATATAGTTGGAAATGCAAGAATTTTTTCTTGAAAAAGGAAAATTTATGCTTGTGAGGTTGGTGTTGAAAGAAGACTGACAGTGTCAATTTAATATATTCTGATTCACATCATTCATCCATTTACGCTAACATCTTCATACATAAGCAATTTATTCATGATGCCTGGGACAAGGATAGTAAGTGATGAATTGAAAGGAAATTAGACTATTATTTTAAGAAAAACGTGTGGTAGGAAGTCTGCAAAGTGATAAGAAAATGTATATGTCAGCGGAGAACATGATGTAGAGAATAAATCAAAAGAACTAGCAGATGATGCGATTACTTACATCTTGGTGATAATTTCACAGTTTTGATTATTTTTAAAAATACCTCACATAATTATTCTCAACTTTTTTCATTAAACATAATCATGATTTAGTAACTGAC
>RJWM01048044.1:0-11764 GCA_004363535.1 Dasyprocta punctata | reverse complement strand
CAGAAAAAAGCAGGGG
The DNA here is from genome assembly GCA_004363535.1 of Dasyprocta punctata. Taxonomy (NCBI): domain Eukaryota; kingdom Metazoa; phylum Chordata; class Mammalia; order Rodentia; family Dasyproctidae; genus Dasyprocta; species Dasyprocta punctata. Next base: position 11,748 of record RJWM01048044.1, on the reverse strand, counting down.
TAGTTATTCTGTTTCCAGACAATGTGAACTTCAAACCAAGAATGATCAAAAGAGATAAAGAAGGTTACTACATACTTATTAGAGGAAAATCTCAAGAGGAGGAGATAACAATCATAAATATGTATGCACCAAATATGGGAGCACCCGACTATATAAGACAATTATTAATAGACATAAAAAATCAAATGAGCAGTAGCACAACTGTAATGGGTGACCTTAATACCCCACTGACAAAAATAGACAGATCAACCAGACAAAAAATCAGTAAAAAAAATCAGAACTGAACTAAACCTGTGAACAAATGACCTTAGTAGATGTCTACAGAGTGTTCCACCCAACAACATTAGAATAAACATTCTTCTCAGCTGCACATGGAGTGTTCTCTAAAATAGATAGTATACTAGCTCATAAAGCATATTTAAGTAAATGCAAAAGAATTGAAATTATTCTATGTATATTATCTGACCATAGTGCAATGAAATTGGAAATTAACAGCAAAAGAAACCACAAAAAATCCATAACCACGTGGAAATTAAATAACATCCCCTTGAATAACCAATCAGTGACAGGTGAAATTAAAGAAGAAATTGAACAATATCTACAATTAAATGAAAATACAGATACAACCTGTGGGAAACAGTGAAAACAGTCCTAGGAGCAAAATTTATAGCAGTGGATTCTCATATCAGGAAAACAGAATGAGCACAAATAAACAACCTAATGTTACACCTCAAGCTTCTAGAAAAAGAAGAGCAAGTCAAGTCCAAAGCCCATAGGAGGGAGGAAATTACAAATATCAGACTAGAAATGAACACAGTTGAGTCTAAGAAAACTACACAGAGTTAATGAATCGAAGAGTTAGTTCTTTGTTTTTTGTGCATTTGTGTGTTTTACTTTATTTAATTTTATTTTAAAGAGAATAAAACAGAACAATAAGACAAATTCAAACAGTAATAAAACAGTATGAAATCTACAATAGTTACTATATCTCATATTGTTGTCCTCTTAATAGTTACTTAGACTACCAGCTTTAGATTTGCAAAGTCAATCAAACAATACAGTTGCTCAGAATCCACTGGTTGCTCATGGTGGGAGGCAATGCTCTTCCCAGCCTGAGTGCCAGCTGGCTTACAGATGCGGCTTAGCTTCCTTCCTCATTTTCCCCATTCTTTGCTCCAGCTGGCTCACTTTATTTTATTTTAAAGAGAAGAAAAACAAACAAAATAAAACAGAATAAAACTAATCAAAACAAAACAATGAAAACAATACAGGACTTTAAAAAAAAGATAATAGGAAATCAACAATGGCTACCATAATATATCCTGTTATCTTCAAAATAACTATCAATACCATCAGACATAATAAAACCAAACCAAACAAAACAATGAAAATGATACAGAACTCCAAAATATGATTATAGGAAATTGACAATGGCTACCATAATGCGTCTTGTTAACTTCAAAATAACTGTCCAAACCATCAGACATAGGCATGTAAAATTAACCAAATGACACAAGAACTAAGTTGATTCTTTACTTCAGTTATACTTTCAGAAATTTCAGGTGTGTGGCTTCTAATTTCTACTATGTCTGTCTCCTGAACTAGTTCAGAAGTCTGAAACTGTATTTTGCTCCTTCTTCTTGACATTTTCCTGTGTTCCTCCAAATAAGCTCATTGCTGCATCCCAGATGCTTCCTGCATTGGCTGCCAGTCCCTCAGTGTAGTGGATTGGACTAGGCACTTGGGTTCATCCAATCTAGGGTTCTTTGAGTGGTAGAGAAGCACAGGGCAGTGATTCACTGATGCTCCCCTAATGAAGACTTCCCTCCAGGCCCTGGCATGTAGCCTCAGGGCATGGTTTCTTCCAATTAAGTCCATTTGTTCATAGGTTTGGTTCAGCTCTGATATTCCTTTGTTGATTTTCTGCCTAGTTGATCTGCCTGTCTGTGACAATGGGGTATTGAGGTCTCCTGTTACAATTGTGTTATTGCTCATTTGGTTTTCCATATCTACCAATAACTGTCTTAAATAGTTGGGTGCTCTTGTATTAGACACATATATCTTTGTGATTGTTATAGCATTTTACTGTCTCTAGCTTTCACGTTGACCCCAATCTTTTTTTTTAATTTATTTTATTTTAAAGAGGAGAAAACCAAGGAAAATAAAACAGGATGAAACCAATCAAAAATAAATTGGCATAAGTGATACAGAACTTCAAAACTTCACGAAACCAACAATAGTTACAATAACGTTGTCTTCAAAATAGCTGCAGATACTTTTGGACATAGTAAAAATCAAACAGAACAGAATAGAATAGAAACGATAAAACCAAAACAGTGAATGCAATAAAGGTCTTCAAAATAAGCCACTAGTAAATTCAAAATGGCTACCATAATATGTCTTGTTATCTTTCAAATAGCTGCTCATGTAACCCAGATCAATCTTATGTTATTCTTCTTTGCTTTGTCTTGTAGCTGTTCAATTGATTTCTCATGGTCTCTTGATACTTTTAAGATATCTTTGTTTTTATCACCACTAGCAGTAATTCTGTCTTCAAGATCTGAAATTCTATCCTTTCCGTCATTCAATCTGTTGCATAGACTTTCAATAAAGGTTTAAATCTCCTGGCTCTCTGTTCGGATTTGTTCCATGGATTCTGTTTCTCTTCTGTGTTGGGCAATTTTTGTTCCCATCTTTTTCTAAGATCAACTATTTTTTATTTGTGTCTTCTCTAATATCTTTAATTTTAAGCATCATTTCTTTTTGTACCTGAGAGATAATTTTCTCTGTAGCCTTTTTCATTTATTTTCTCACTTCTGTTGTTATCATTTTGGAAAGTTCCAGTGTTTGACTTCCAACTTCATCCATCTCATTGAATTCCAGGCCTGTCCTGGTTGGGCTGGAGGTCTGGGGCTATTCCCCTTCTCTGTGTCTTGCCATTCTCCATCTTCTCTTTTTTCTTTTATTTTGTCTTCATCTTGTCTTCCTCTGCTATTTGATGTCTCTTCATCTGAAAAGACATCAAATAGCAGAGGCAATTCTGGGCAACAGAGGCAAGGCAGGAGGCATCACAATCCCTGACTTGAAATTATACTGCACAGCTACTGTGATAAAAAGAGCAGGGTACTGGAAAAAACAGACCTGAGAACCAGTGGAACAGACTAGAAGATGTAGACACAACTAAAAATACAATCAACCACCTTATTTTTCACAAAGAGGCCAAACATGTTCACCAGGAGAAAGGTAACTTCTTTATTAAATGGTGCTGGAAAAACAAGATCTTCACATGTTGAAGACTAAAACTAGACCCATGTCTATCACCATGTACTAAAGTAAAGTCAAAACGGATCAAGATCTAAACATTAAAGTGGAAACACTAAATCTACTGAAGAGAAAGTATATAGAAAACCTGAAGACATGGGTGTAGGTACAGAGTTCATGAAGAAAACCCAGACTGCATGCGAAATACTTCAAAGGATCAACAACTGGGATCTCATCTTATTAAAATATTTTTCAGTTGGGTTAGAGAGGCTCCAACCAGAAGAAAACCAGCCTGCCTTCCTGGTGACTGTGTGACCAGTACAGACTCCAGGGAGAGAAAGATGTGCCTCTCAAGCACCCACCATGTTGGGCAGGGAGGCTCCAACCAGAAGAAAACTAGCCTGCCTTCCTGGTGACTGTGCAACCCGCGTGGACTCCATGGAGAAAAAGATGTGCCTCCTGTATGCCTACCAGCGAGTGGGTTAAGAATCAAGGACATCCTCCCCGCCCCCTCAAAAGCAATCTGCTGGTTTGGAGGACCGGCTAACTTGATAGCAACTAAGGCACATAAAGCAACTAAATGCTTGTATTGTTTGGTTGATTTTGCAGGACTGGGGCTGGCAGTCTGAGCATCTCTGGGAAGATGACAGTATGCAATGTAGCAAATATGGGGGGTTTTCCTCCATCTTGTCTTCGAGGCCCAATATTGTTCTCATTGTTTTGCTTTCTTCTGATTAATTTTCATTTCTTTTTGTTCTTCTTTTTCTTTCTTTTTTTTCCATCATTTCATATCCTGTTTTTATTGGTTTTATCATGTTTTGTTTTTGGTTGGATTTTACTATACCTGATGGGATGGTCAACTATTCTGAAGATAACAAGATATACTATAGTAGCCATTGTTTTCATAGTATCTTTCTTTGAAGTTCTGTACCAGTTCTACTGTTTTTTTTTTTATTTTAAAGATAGTAAAATACAACAGAACATAACAGAATAAAGTGAGTACAATAGCTACTATAAGGTACCTTGGTATCTTCAGATTAGCTGACCATTCCAACAGGTGTAGTAGAATTGAACCAAAAACAAAACAAAACAAAATCAATAAAAACAGAATATAAAATAAAGGGAAAAAAAGAGAAAAATAATAACGATCAGAGTAAAGCAAAATGGTGAGAACCATATTGGTCCTCCAAGACAAGACAGAAGAGAGTCCCCCGTATTTGCAACATTGCCTACTGTCATCATGCAAAGAGACATTCAGGGTGCTGTTCAGAGGCCTGCAAAATCTATGAAACAATACTAGCATTTAGTTGCTTTATGTACCTTAGTTGCCATCAATTTAGCCAGACCTCAGAGCCAGCAGCTTGCTTGGGGGGGGGTGGATATGGATGATGTCCTTGATTCCAAGTCCGTGTGCCGGTGCTGTGTCAGCCCAGCTAGTTGGGGCCCGGTTGGACCCATTCTGGTTCTCCTCCGGGGTCCGGGCAGCCCCCAACCCCAGAAGGTGGATCAGTTCTCTCTTGATGTGAGCTGGCGCCACACAGGCTCAGCGAGTTGGGGCCTGATTGGGCCCATTCTGGTTCTCCTCCGGGGTCCGGGCAGACCCCAACCCCGGAAGGTGGATCAGTTCTCTCTTGATGTGAGCTGGCGCCCTTCAGGCTCAGCGAGTTGGGGCCCGATTGGGCCCATTCTGGTTCTCCTCCGGGGTCTGGGCAGCCCCCAACCCCAGAAGGCAGATCAGTTCTCTCCTGATGTTACTGTTTTGTTTTGATTGACTTTGTTCTGTCATGTTTTGTTGGATTTTACTATCTTTAAAATAAAAAAAATTTTTTAATTAAAAATTTTTTCACAAGAAAATAAATCACCAACAGAGTGGAAAGACGACCCACAAATGGCAGAAAATTTTTAGCCAACTGTCCTTCAGACAAAGGACTTCCACTTAGAGCATAAAAAGATTTGAAAAAAACCAAACTCTTCAAATTCAAAGATCCAATCCAAAAATGGGCATCTGAGATGAATACATGCTTCTCAGATGAAGAAACAAAAATGGCAAATAAATATATGAAAAAAATGTTCAACATCACTGGTCATTCAAGAGATGTAAATTGAAACACTGAGATTTCATCTCACCCCTGAAAGAACGGCTATCATCAAGAAATCAACCATTAACAAATGCTGGAGGGGCTATGGGGAAAAAGGAACATTTCTCCACTATTGGTAGAAGTGCAGACTGGTACAGTCATTGTGGAAATCAGTGTGGAGATTTCTCAAAACCTAGAATTAGAGGTCCCATTTGACCCAACTATTCCTCTTCTGGGTATCTTCCCAGAAGAATTAAAAACATCATACCACAGCGATATATGTTCACCCATGTTTATAGCAGCACAGTTTGTAATAGCTAAATCTTGGAAATGACCCCGCTGGATAAAAAAGATGTGGCATTTTTATATAATGCAGTACTACTCAGCCACAACAAAGGATAAACTTGAGACTTTTATAGGTAAAATGGATGCAACTTGAGAGGCCATACTCATAAGTGAAATAAATCAGATTCACATGTGTAAACATCATATTGTCTCCCTGGTGTGAGAAACTGAAAGAGTAAATAAATTCTAAAATATACAATAGGTATTGTGAAATGGGAAGAAACTGTTCAAAATCAAAAGGGATCTAGGATTGGTGAAAGGGGAAAGGACAGTAGGAAAAGAGAAAAATGCAAATCAGTTATACTATTGATGTCTCTTAGTTCATCAAAAAGGAAGATTTGTGCTAATATCAATTGGAGAAATTTTTATGCCCATATCTTGTACCCTGAGCAACCACTTTAAGGATAACAACATGTAATGTATTAACTATTATTATTCTTGTTTTCTTTTTTTGGCTTTTTGAGACAGGGTCTCATTATATAATTCAAGCTGGCCTTGAGCTCACTTTGTAGCCCAGGCTGGTCTCAAACTCGCAATGATCCTCCTGCCTCAGTCTCCCAAGTCCTGGGATTACAGGTGCGAGCCACCATGCCTGGCTTCTCCTATTATTTTGTTAAGAAATTTTGTTTTACCTTTTTTCTACAAAATAAAATACAAAAAGATTCACTAGCTTACTGGGGCTGAATGACTCCAGCCATTAGGAGATAAGGCAGATTTTACACATCTAACCCCTAGGTGATCTCCTAGGCCATCTCTTGGCACTGCCCTGCTCAGTTTTATTGATGATGAGTAGTGCAGCAACAATAGCCTGTAAAATGAAAGACAACCAGAAGTCTTAATAATGAAATTCTGGGCTATTCTACCTCTTGAAGTCCCCACTGAATCATCTGAGTCCTCTGTTGTTATTACATTGAAGTTCTGCTTTTGCTTATTTAATTTCATCTGATTTTTCAAAAGGGTGTTACTTGTTTTCCATGTATTTATGAAGTTCTTGCAGTTTCTTTGGCCAATGATTTCCAATTTCATTGCACCATGGTCTGAAAATATTCATGGGATAGCTTCAATTCCTTTGCATTTACTCAAGCATGTTCTATTAGCTAGTATGTGGTCTATTTCAGAGAACATCAAGTGTGCAGCTGAGAAGAATATGTATTCTGATGCTGTGGGATGGAGCACTCTGTAGACTTCTACTAAGCCCATTTTTTCAAATGTTTAGGTCGTTTATAATACTTCATTGTTACTTTTTTGTGTAGCTGATCTGTCTATTTGTGACAGTGGTGTATTGAGGTCCCCCATTACAATTGTTTTAGTGTTTATTTTCTTTTTCATATCCATTAATACTTGTTTTATATAGTTGAGTGTACTGGTATTTGGTGCATGTATATTTAATATTGTTATCTCTTCTTGAATTGTTCCCTTCACAAAGATGTAGTGACCTTGTTTGTCTCTCTTAATCCATCTTGGCTTGAAATCCACATTGTCTGTAAATAGAATAATTACCTTGACTTTTTTTCTGGGTTCCTGTCACATGGAGTATTGTTTTCCATCCTTTGACTTTCAGACCATGAATTTCTTTTTGAATTAAATGTGTTTCATATCTGCAGCATATTGTTGGATTTTGCTTCTTAATTCATTCTCCTCATCTGTGTCTTTGATGAATTGAGACCATTAACATTGATGGCTAAAACTGATATATATTGACTTATCCATCTCTTCATCTTCCTTCTTCCCTTACTCTTGTCTACTAACAGTTTCTCTTCTACTTTCTGTTGATGATTTCATTTCTTGGCTATTGTGCTGCAATAAACATGTGTATGCAGAAAGATCTGTGGTATATTTAAATTCCTTAAAGTATATACCAAGGAGTGGTACAACTGTATCAAGTGGTAGTTCTAGTTTTAGTTTTCTGAGGAACTTCCATATTGATTTTCATAGTGGATATACTAATTTACATCCCTATCAGCCCTGTAGATGGGTTCCACTTTTCCCTATATCCTTGCCAACATTTATTATTTTTTGTTTCTTTGTTTTTGTATTCTTAATGATAGCCATTCTGAATGGAATGAGATAGAATCTCAGTATTATTTTGACTGACATTTTCCTAGTGGCAAAAGATGTTAAACAGTTTTTCATATGCTTATTGACCATTCATACTTTTTTTTTGTTCATGCGGCAATATGTTTTAATTTTATTTTGTGTTTTTGAGATAGGGTCTCACTATGCAGTTCAGGCTGACCTTGAGCTTAATTTATAGCCCAGGTTGATCTTATCACAGTGCAATTGTATTAGAAATTACTAACAGTAAAATAAGAAAAAGTTCACAAGTATTTATAAACCTAAGTAACACTTAAATCAAGGAAGAAAGCATAGAAAAGATTAGAAAATATTCTGAACTAAACTATAATGAAGAATAAACACACCAAAATTTGACTATACATATAAAGTGGTGCTTAAAGGAAATGTTAACAGTTAGCTTTACAAGTATGCCATGTATTCTAAGTCTTTCCCTAAGAAGATAGAATAAAAAGAAAAAATAAATCTGAAGTAGAAAAATTATAAGAACAAAAATAATGAAATAGAAAAGATACAATACAAAATATTAACAAATTCAAATTTATATTATAAAAGAACAACAAAACTTACAAACCTAGTAAGAATAATTGAGAAAGGTAAGAGAGAGAAAGAGAAAGAAACAGAGACAGAGACAGATAGACACAGAAAGACACAGAGAGATATTATTATCAAAATCAGGAATGAACAAGAGAGAGAACATATTGTCAAAATCAGGCATGAAAGAAAAAAGTAACTAACTACAGATCATGCAGACATTAAAAAGATATTATTAATTACTTTATGACAATAAATTGACAAGTTACGTAAAATTGCATGAATCCCCTGAAGAATATAATTTATCAAAATATCAAAATATGAAATAGAAAATCTGAAGAATTCCTTATCTATTAAAGAAATTGAATATATTAAAAAAAACAAAGCCATAAAGATAGATTTGGGCCCAGAGGGATTTTCTGAAGAGTATAATCAAATAAATTAAGGAAGAACTCATAGGAAGAAATAGAAATAAAAATAGAGGGGAGAATATTCCAAGTCACAACTCCTTAACAAAATATTACAGATCAAATCTATCAGTATTTTAAAGGAATTTCTATACACATATACCTATATATTGTATATAACTGTAGAAAGCATATGTTATATTGTAGAAAATATATAATCACTGCTTGATTTGTATCTAGATGCCCCCCCCAAATTTCATGTACTAAGAAGTGAGTCATCTAAAAAATGATTGAATCATGAGGGCATTAGAGCTAAATGTGATGTTAGGAGATGGAGCCTGGTCAGAAGATGGGATCACTGGGGTTGTGACCTGGTAGGGTGTATCTTTCTCCCCCATTCCTTGCTTCTCTCTCTCTCTCTGTCTCTCTCTCGCTCTTGCTCTCACTCTCTCTCTCTCTCTCTCTCTTTCTCTTTCTGCTTCCTGGCTGCCATGACATGAGCATCTTTCTTCTCCCCATGTCAGATCTTTCCACCATGCTACTGACCTTGTAAGGACTGAAACTTACAAACCATGAGCCAAAATAAACTTCTTTAAATTGCAGGTGTGGTTCCTTTGCCCCCGTGACATAGAAAGTGACTAAGACAATCACCAAGTAGAATTTACCCTCCAAAATAAAAGTTGTAATGTAAAGTAAGACAAAATTATTATATCTAGGAATGGTTATTGAGAGATAAATGTATTAAAATGGAAATACAAAAAAGTGGTTTCTATAAAGGTAGTATTATCATCAATTATGAAGGAGAGAGTTGTGATTAGGATGGAGCACACTGGGATTTCCCAGGGTGACACAATTTCATTTCTACTGCTTGATCTAATTATGTTTGACCAACAATAATTCATTAAACTACTCATTTGATTTTCCATTATCTATATTTTACTTTACAATTAAGATTTTAGAAAAGAAATAGAATATCACTCATAGTAAAGAAAAAACTTATAAATAAGTTAAATAAAATTTGTACAATACCTCTACACTGAAAACTATATATTTAGAAGATTTAAATAAAAGATATACCATGTTCATAGATTGAAAGTCTCTATATGGACACTTCATGGTCAAACTTCAAAATTTCAAACTATTTAATCCATAAACACAGTGCAACATTAATTATAATCTCAGAAGGACTTTTTGTAAGTATTGAAGATATGATTCCAAAGTTTATAAAGATAGAATGCAAAAGAAATTTGAATCTTAGAAAAGAACAACAAAGATGTACTTGACTTCATGGCTTAATATAGAGCTACAAGAATCAACCCTGTATGACACTGGCCAGAAAAATGCAGGTAGATAAAAGTAATGGAATAGAGAAATATATCCTACAGAGATGGTCATTTGATTTTTGATAAAGGTGCCAAAGCAGTTCAATGAAGAAAAGAAAATTCTTCTAAAATACATGTATCTGAGACATTTGGACATCTCTATGAGGGAAAATGAATTTCAATTGTTAATCCAGAACATACACAAAAATTAATTCACTATGTATCATAGATTTACATAAGAATCTGAAATTTTCATAAAATCTATAAGTTTTTTCCTTTTCCCTTCCTTCTTTCCGCCTGTATTGTTTGATTGACTTTGCGGGCCTAGAGCCAGTAGTCTAAGCATCTATTTAGAGGACAACAATATGCAATATAGCAACTATGGGGGATTTCTTTCTGAAGGTGGTATCCATTGTTAATTCCCTATTATCTTGTTTTAAAGTCCTGTATCATTTTCTTTGTTTTGTTTTGTTTGGTTTTATTCTGTTTATTTTGTTTGATTTTGTTATATCTGATGGCATGGGCAGCTATTTCAAAGATAACAAGATATATTATGGTAGCCATTGTTGATTTCCTATTATCTTGTTCTGAAGTCCTGTATTGCTTTCATTGTTTTGTTTTGAATGGTTTTATTCTGTTCTGTTTTGTTTGATTTTATTATGTCTGATGGTATAGGCAGCTGTTTTAAAGATAACAAAAGGCATGATGGAAGCCATTGCTGATTTCCTATTACCTTGTTTTGAAGTCCTGTATCATTTTCACTGTTTTATTTTGATTGACTTTATTTTCTTTTATTTTGTTTGGTTTTATTCTCTTTAAAATAAAATTTAAAAACAAAGCATCAATCTATGGTATTACCCAGTAACCCTATTCTCAGGTATTTATCCAAGAGAAATTGAAATCTATGTTTACAAAAATACTTGCACAAAGCCAGGTGTTGTAGCACATTCCCATAATCCCAGTTACTTGGGAGGCTGAGACAGAAGGATTATGAGAATGCTCATAATAGCTTTACTTATAATAGCCCACACTGAAAACAGTCCAGATGTCCATCAATAAGGTAAATGGACAAACTGAGATGTTCATACAGTAGAATACTACTCAGTAATAACAAAGATTTAGTACATTTTTATAATTTTATATTACTTAAGCATCCATTTTGAATAGAAGTTTGACTTTGTTGTAGTTTGTGTCTATAGTTTGAGTCCCCACAAAGCCTCATGCAGTCATAGGAGAGGCTTTTTCAGAGGTGGCTGAATCTAGAATGCGTGGTACTGGGCTTAGGGGTGTGTAATTACTAAATCAGTCCACTGATTAGTTTGGCACCACCCTAATCACAATAGCCTACATGGAATATAAAAGGGGCAGACAGATGCTGCCCTAAGGCACGTTCTTCCCACCATTAACTGTTTCTCCTCTGTGATGCCTGTCTGCCATGTTGCCCTGCTGTAGAGCCAGTTGATTATTGCCTGAAACCTATACAAACTGTAAGCTAAATAAACCTTTCCCCTTTTAACTCTCAGCAATGAGAAAAGTAACTAAGACAGACTTCTTATACTAGTGGCAATGCTTAGTCCTATATAACTGCCTTTGGTGACAGGCTCCTTATGTGACATATAGATACAGCTTGCTGGCTCACCCCACTACATGAACTATGCACAGTGACCACCTCTCAATCATAATGTGACTCCATAGAACCTGTGCCTGCTAGCTATCAACCTACCAGTT
>RJWM01048043.1:0-11757 GCA_004363535.1 Dasyprocta punctata | reverse complement strand
TCCTGTGATAGAGAAAGAGATTTTCTTGAAGCATTCAACTCCTGACCTTTAAAAGCTCAGGGAACAAAATGATTTTCAGTCACTTGGGTCTGAGTGAAAGGTATGTGAATTGATCCACCGCAGGACGCGGGTCTCCTGAGGTCTCAATGTTTTGTCATTAAAATCTTACACTCGAGTTATCGTAATGTATTCCAGCAGCTGCCTTCTCGGAGGTGATTAGTAAATAGACTCAGAGTTGCTCGGGATGAAACGCCTTCGCCAAAGGCCTGCTCCAGATCTGGGAAGGCCAGAATGAGTCAGGGCCTGGGGTCAAATTTGGCCACTGTTGGGTGAGATTTTTTTTTCTTTGACATTAGACTCTGGTAATTACTGTTATCCTCTCCTATTTCTTCCTCTAGCTACTTCATTTTAAAAAGATGTCCTCCTCTCTGACCACCAGGTGGCTAAGGGTAAAGATTTGGTCCTCCTGCAACTGCGATTGGTCTGTGGGGGGACTGGCTCAGCCAATCAGAATCTTCCCTGGGACCATTCTCTTTTCATGGAGGACCTTGAGCCAGGAGAATGTGAAAAGTGATAGCTGTTGATCATTTTCCCTACCTTGTGTGGATCTCTGTCTGCCAGAGGCCTTGGATCACAGCATCAGATAAGAGAAGAGATGGGAGCAGAAAACTGATTCCAGAAACTCCTCTTTCTGTGCTACAGAGATCTCCTATCTATCCTGACTCCATGAACCTTTAATCTCCCTTCTGCCTAAATGCATCAGAATTCCTTTCTCTTGCATGCGACCAAACCCCTGCCGGTGGTTGGAGCTGGTATTCTCAAGCTACAACAGCGTCGGACAATGACACGGAGAGGGAATGGTGTTGACTATGAACGTGTAGCCTGGGTTAATCAGTGACAGGGTAGGACACACAAGGGACCAACATGGCCTCCCAGGCCAACCAGCTCTCCTGTCTATTAACTGCAGCACCCCTAGCACACAATCTTCTGCTCCAACTGTCCTGGGGGGAGCCAAGGACTGACTGCACTTGCCCTTCCCCATTCTGGAAACTTCTGAAGCACAGGATTTTCATTTGGCAGCAGGAGTCCTCCCCCTGCTCCACGGAGCTTGCGCGCAGGTGCCTCTGTGGTGCGTTCTTGCTTGAATTGCAAATTGAATCGCTGCATAAACCCTGCATAAGTCAGAGCCCCATGTCGGCAGTATCTTATTTTTCAATTTCTTTTTTTTTTAATTGAATGAACATATTTTATGCAAGGCGTTCTACCTTGGTGAAGGCTGTTCCCCTGTGATTCATCAGGGTAATAACTAGAAACACCATTATTTGGCTCCATCCTCCTGCTGAAAACATCACGTAACTGAGAAATGTTCATGCATCTCACAGTTCTGGGAGAGGAAAGGCGGGTGTAGTCAGAGGAACTGTGTGCACGTTCAGGCTGGTCCAGGGACAGGGACACACTGGACACGAGAGGAGAGTACAGAACAGCATGCGGGTTGTTGGTCTCTCTCTCTCTCTTTTTCTTTCCGTCTCTCTCCAGCCCTCCCCCCAATTTAGAGACATAGAAGAAACCACACATGGCTCCATTCAGGTATCCTACATGTTTAAAAAAAAAAAAAAAAAGAATCCACTCCCCCAAGCTCACAGAAATTCAAAGTGAGAAGTGATGTCAGAGAGCTGGTCCAATCGTTTCTTTTTCTTTTGTTTTGTTTGTTTTGTTTTTGTGGTCCTGGGATTGAACCCAGATCCTTTGCACGGAAGTATATCCCTAGCACTTTTTTAATTTTTAAAATTTTGAGACAAGGTCTGGCTCAGTTGCCCAGCCTGGGCGTTATGGTTGATGTCTAGATGTCCCCCCAAAGCCTCATGCAGTCATGGAGCCAGGCTTCTAGAGTCTGTGAATGACTCAGGGTCCAACGCTGGGATTATGGGTGTGAGTGCAACACCCAAGTGAGTGTGGCCCACGTACAATATAAGGGACAGAAAGAGTCTTCTTTCCATGCTCCTCCCCTTTTGCTCTTGTTGCTTGTGCTGTTTTCTATCACCATGAACTGTTGCCCTCCGTCATATGCCACCCTGCCTTGGAGCCAGCTGATTATGGACTGAAACCTCCACAAACTTCAAGCTAAATAAACCTTTCCTTCGTTCACTTTGAGGGTCGGGTATTTTGTCTCAGCAATGACAAAAAAGTAACCAAGACACTGGGCTAGAACTCATAATCCTCCTGCCTCAGCCTCCTGAGGAGAGAGCTGCAAAAAAAGCCTGGAGGTAAGAAAAAATGAAACTCAGAAAGGCAGGAGTTGCCCATGGGTGTCCCATTGCCACATAGCCATGGCTGTGGGTTTCTGCCTAGAAATGCAGACCTAGGTCCTCTCAGACGCAAGTCAGTCTCTCCCTGTATGTCCCCTGAGGTTTTGTGGCTGTGTTAGCTCCTTCCAGATCCTGGCGCTCGGACCTCAGGTGAGACTGGAGCACTCACTCTGTTTGCTGTTTTGTTTCTTAATGCTTTCTGTTTAGTTTTTAAATGAGTTTCAGTAGTCTTTGGTTTGGTCACATTGGCTGGGCACCTGGAAATATTTTCGGGAGGACAGGGAAGCCCCTCTGCAAATGTGTTATAAACCCCAGTGCCCTCTCCGGGGCTGTGTGCTGAGCATTTTGAAGGTGAGGTGGACCCAACTTTTAATGAAGGTCCCTGGGACCCTTCCCATCCTGCTCTGGTTTTATTGCTGCTTCCCAAGTGCAGCTCTCCATCCTCTGCCCAGAGTCCTGTCTTGTTCGCTGCCTAACCCCACTGCCCGCTCTGTCCCCTCCCCCACTCAGCCCCAGACTCATTTTTCCTAAACCTCTCTTTCACCTTCTTAGGGTGGCTGTGTGTGTCCCCATCTGCCTTAGTCTGTCACCTTCAGGCTGCAGGTAGCTCAAAGCTCCCATGATGGCAGGGAGGGGACCCTGGCCCCAGTGCCCGCTCACTGTACCCAAGACTAGACCTTCCTTCTCTGTCTCTCAACTCCGTGCTCCCCCATAACAACATCTCCTGTCCTTTACCTTCTGACTTTTCAGGGTCCTGACTTATGCAGATCTTCTAAACAGCATAGAGCCGGAAGCTTTGGAGCATCCACTCTGATAACCCCTGCGTTTCAACCAGAGATTTAAATCCGTTGAAATATAAGATGTCTACTAATCTACTCGGGTTTATTTACGCCACTTTAGCTTTTGTATTCTCCCTTTTCTATTCTTCTTTTTCTTCTTTCTATTTGATTGAGTGTATTCTTCATACATTCACTGGTTTGTAACTTATGCATCTTTTTTAGAGAGTGTCTTTAAATTTTTAACATGTAGACTTGATTTAATAAAGTCTGAAGTTAACAAAGATTCATATTGCCAAGCAGAATAAATGCTTAGAATATTTTAGCCACCACCTACTCCTTCCCATCTTTCATGTTTTCTTGTCTAGTATCTCACATTTGTGTTGATTGTACCACATAATTATTTAACATGTAGTCACATATAGAAATTCTTGTTTTGTTTAGTGTTGCTTTGTTTTATTTTGTTTTGTTTTGTTTGTTTTGAGACAGGGCCTTACTATGTAGCCCAGCCTGGCCTCATACTTGCAGCAATCCTCCTGCCTCCGCCTCCTGAGTGCTGAGATTACAGGTGTACACCACCATGCTTGTTTCACATAGGAATTTTTAATTGAATTCATCCTGTGCTTATCGTGTTTCTTGGCTTACCATTTCTTTTAGCAGCTCAGTCTTTTAGCAGCTCAGTTTCTGGGTAGAATTTCCTTCCTAATATAAGCCTACAGTAGGTCTTTCAAAGAAGATCTGCTGATAAGAAACCCTGTTTGTTTTTGTTTAGCTTGCCTTCATTCTTCCTTTTTTAGGCTCTTGATTAGATTTTAATTTGACAGTTTCGATTTTTAATCTACTATTTATTTAAAGACATAACTCCATATTTTTCCTTATTTCTGTAGCTAATTGCTATTGAAAGTTGCTATCACTTTTATAGTTACACATTGTCATCCCTTTAGCATGATCTTTTCCTCTTGTCTCTTTTGAGATTTCTTCTTTGTTGGTGGCACTCTGTAGTTTCCATTAAGTGTGTGATGCTTGTTATAGTCTAGATCTAAGTGACTCTCCAAAAACTCCCATGTTCAAAAGATGGGCTTTGGGTAAATGATTGGAACTTGGGGGATCTAACTTCATCAGTGGGTTGATTCGTTGATAAGAGCATCATTTGATGGCATTATTGGGAGGCAATGGAAGCGGGAGGTGGGGCCTTGATAAAGGGACTAGGAGAGGTCATGACCTTAGGGATTATATCTGGGCCCTGGCCCCTTCCTTTCTGTTGCCTTTCCTGTCTCTCTGCTTCCCAGCTACCATAAAGGTGAGCAGCTCTCCTCCATCATCCCCATCTGCCATAAGGTTTCTGCTTCACCTCAGGCCTAAAAGAAATGGAGTCAGCTGCCCATGAACTGGAACCTCTGAAACTGTGAGCCAAAATCAGCTTTCCTCTTTTAAGTTGCTTTTCTCAGGTATTTGATCTCAGCAATGAAAAAACTAATACAATGTTCATGGGTTGAATTGAAGTTTATCTATCCTGATTGGGACTGCCTGTGGCTCATAAGTCTGACAACCAATGTTGATCAGTAACTCTGAAACACATGCATGACATCATCTAAAGCTTTTCTTGGCACTCCAGAGACTCTGAACTCCTAGCAGCCAGATGCAAAGTCTGGGTGGTGCCACACTCTGGGGTGTGCTCTGCCTAGCTGCCTGGGTCCTGGAGATTCCAACCCCCACACAGTAAGGTGGAGGCTCCAGCAACACACTCCAGGAGTGTGTTCTCACTAGCTGCGCAGAAGATCAAATTCTACCCAGTCCAACATTTCAGTGCAACCCATCAGGGGAACGCCCAGCCAGCCTTGCAGGACAAAGAGGTACTGAGCCTAGCCAGCCCAGAGCCCCAGAGCTGCTCCTCAGAGAGTGGCCAGTGTAGGTGCAGGGCCTTAGAGAACTTGAGCTCTGCCAATCAGAGCACAAGGTGCGAGCTCCATTGTTCAGGGGTGCTGCCGGCCGTGTGGCAGGGCCTAGACGTTGAAAACCCACCCAACTAGGAGCAAGGCCTCCAGCACTATACACCTGGGACTCGCCTGGGCTTGCCTCGTATTCCAGAGGCTCTGAACTCCTAGCAGCCAGACACAAAGTTCAGGTGGTACCACACTCCAGGGTGCGCTCTGTCTAGCCACCTGGGTCCAGGAGATTCCAAACTCTACCCAACCAGGCTCAAGGTCCAGCGACACACCCCAGGGCTGCATCTATGCTAGCCACCTGGGTCATGGGGGTTCTGAACACTACACAGCCAGATTCTAGACCCTGGCAACAAGCTCCAGGGGTGTGACCCTGCTAACTACAGGGAGGATACAAACTTTGTCCAGCCCAGCGCCCCAGAGTAACCCAACAAAGTACATCAGGGGAACATGCGGCCAGTTTCACAGACCACAGAACACAAGGATCCAGTACCATAATCTGGGGGTGTGCCCTGGCTAGCCACAGGGTTATTGGGGGACTGAAGGTCTACCCAGCACAGTGTTCCTGTGCAATCCATCGGGAGGCTGTCTGCCCAGCCACACAGGTCCCAAAAGAAAATGACAAAACAAAAGACCAAGAGACAGTCTCAGACCCCCAGCCCACTGAGAGCAAACTCAAGAGACACTGAAATGGAAGACACTGGGAGTCACACAACTGAACTTTCTGAAATGATAGCAAACGAAGTAAAGAAACAACTCCATGAAGCTACTGAGAAACTCAAATCAGAAATAATCTCTCAGTTAAAAATTGAAATGACAATCATTATGAAAGAAATGCTGTGTATATCTAAAGAAGATCAAGACAAAAAAATAGAAGAACAAAAGAAAATCATGGAAACTTTGAATGAACAATATAAGACACAAATAGAATGCATGAAACAGATTCAAAGGGAAATTCAGGAAATGAAATATTCCATGGAAATTTGGCAAAATCACTTGAATGGAGCTCAAGATAGAATCTCAGACCTTGACAGCATGGAAGCTTATGATCACAAAAGAAAAGATCTCTTAAAAATAACAAGGAACCAAGAAACAACAATTCAACAGCTATAAGATGATGCCAAGAGAAATGACATAAGATTAATAGGCATCAATGAAAAAGCAGGGGTCAGTACTAATGACCTGCAAAGACTATTTGCAGAAATAGTAGTAGAAAATTTTCCAAACATGAGAAGAGAATCTGATATACAGGTAAGTGAGGTTTACAGAACCCCAATTAACCAAAACCAAAATAAATCTTCACCCAGACATATAATAATTAGGGTATCAGAAATACAGCACAAGAACAAAATACTAAAAGCTGTCAGAGAAAAGAAATAGATCACCTGTGAAGGAAAGCCTATCAGAATCATGGCAGACTTCTCAACACAAACCTTGAAGTCAAGAAGAGCATGGAGTGAAGCATTTCAAATCCTGAAAGAAAACAACTTTCAACCCAGATTGATGCATCCTGCACAACTATCTTTAAAAATTGATGGAGAAATAAGATACTTCCATGACAAAGAACAACTGAAGAAATTTATGGCCACCAAACCAACACTATAAAGAGTACTGAAAGACTCTAGAAAGAGACAAAGATAGCTAGAATCTTAAAAACAACAATAAAAGGAGACCACTAAGCAGGGCAAATAATTAAACAGAAAATGTAGAAAACCAACAACAGAAGGATATCATGACGGGGATGAGTCAGTACATATCAGTTATATCAATCAATGTAAATGGTCTTAACTCACCAATAAAAAGAAACAGACTGGCACAGTGAGTTAAGAAACAAAGTCCAACAATATGCTGTGTACAAGAAACACATTTCACTCAAAAGGAAACTCATAGGATCAAAGGATGGAAATCAATGCTCCATGCAACAGGAACCCAGAAAAAAGTAGGGGTAGATATTATGTTTGCAGACAATGTGAACTTCAAACTGAGAATGATCAAAAGAGATAAAGAAGGTCACTACATACTTGTTAGGGGAAAACTTCAAGAGAAAGAGATTACAATCATAAATATATATGCACCGAATATGGGAGCACCCAACTATGTAAGACAATTCTTAATAGACATGAAAAACCAAATAAACAATAATGCAGTTATAACAGGGGACCTTAACACCCCACTGTCACAGAGACACAGATCAACTAAACAAAAAATCAACAAAAAAATAATAGAACTGAATCAAACTTATGAACAAATGGACCAAGTAGATGTGTACCGAGTGTTCCACCCATCAACATCAGAATACACATTCCTCTCATGGGTCATTCTCTAAAATAAATGATACACTGGTCCACAAAACATACTTAAGTAAATGCAAAGGAACTGAAATAATTCCATGCATATTATCTGACCATAGTGTAGTAAAATTGGAAATGAATGACAAAAAACCCACAAGAACTCCATAAACACATGGAAATTAAATAATACTCTTCTAGCGGGGCGTGGTGGCGCACACCTTTAATCCCAGCACTCGGGAGGCTGAGGTAGGAGGAGCGTTGTGAGTTTGAGGCTGGCTTGGGCTACAATGTGAGTGCAAGACTGGCCTGAGCTACACAGTGCAACCCTGCCTCAAAAAACCAGGGCTGGGAGTTTGGCTCAGTGACTTAAGTGCCTGACAGCCGTGAGGTTGTGAGTTCAATCCTTGGTGCCACAAATAAATAAATAAATAAATAATACTCTCCTAAACAATCAATGGTCCACAGAAGAAATTACAGACAAATTAAACAATATCTACAATTGAATGAAAATGCAAATACAAACTACCAGAACCTGTGGGACACTATGAAAGCAGTCCTCAGGGGGAAATTTATAGCACTAAACTCCCACATCAGAAAAATGGAAAGAACACACACAAACAACCTAATGCTACATCTCAAACTTCTAGAAAAAGAAGAGCAAGTCAAGTCCAAAGGCCAAAGAAGGGAGGAAATTATCAAGATCAGAGCAGAAATTAATGCAATTGAAACTAAGAAAACAATACAAAGACTTAATGAATCAAAGAGTTGGTTCTTTGAAAGAGTAAATAAAATTGACAAACCCCTAGCCAACCTTATCAAAAAGAGGAAAGAAAAAACACAGATTCATGCAATAAGAAATGAAAAGGCTGAAATCACTACAGACCCTGTGGAAATACAGAAGATCATCAACACCTACTTTGAAAACATTTACTCACATAGATTCGATAACACAGAAGAAATGGACAGATTCCTACTACCTATAAATTACCAAAGCTGAATCAAAAAGATGTAAAACTGCTGAATAACCCAATTTCAGCTAACAAAATTGAAAATGTAATTAGGACCCTACCAACAAAGAAAAGCCCAGGTCCTGATGGATTCACTGCTGCATTCTACAAGACATTTAGGGAAGACTTAATGCCAACACTCCTCAAATTCTTCAATGAAATTGAAAGGGAAGCAAGTCTCCCTAACTCATTCCTGGAAACAAGTATTACCCTAATACCAAAACCAGAGAAAGACCCAACTAAAAAAGAAAATTACAGGCCAATCCCCCTAATGAACATAGATGCAAAAATCCTCAATAAAATACTGGCAAATAGAAAACAGCAAGTTATTAGGAGTTTATACACCATGATCAAGTGGGATTCATCCCAGGAATGCAGGGATGGTTCTATGTACGCAAATCAATAAATGTAATATACCATATCAACAGGGCCAAGGACAAGAACCACATGATCATTTCAATAGATACAGAAAAAAGCTTTTAGCAAAATCCAACACCCATTCATGATAAAAACCCTACAGAAAATCGGAATAGATGGTCTCTACCTCAACTTGATAAATGCCATATATCATAAACCAACAGCCAACATCTTACTAAATGGAGAAAACCTAAAAACTTTCAACCTAACATCAGGAACGAGACAAGGATGTCCATTATCACCACTCCTATTCAATATAGTTCTGGAAATATTAGCCAGAGCAATTAGACAACAGAAAGAAATAAAGGGAATAAGGATAGGAAGGGAAGAACAAGAGGAAGACCCGCCTTCCCTTACATTGTATGTCGGCTCCACCCCTGGGCGGGCACAGCACTCACATTGCCAGACAACAAACCAATAACTCAGCTCCATTAAAATTATATGAGGACTTGGGGGTACATAGCATACCCAATACAGTGACAATACACAATATTGCAACCATTGTCAAGTTCCTATCATCTTGTTTAATAAACCTATAATGTTACTGCTGTGGATTTGCTGTTGTCTTTGTTTCTCTTTTGCTTTTTGTCTTTCTTATATGTGTCTTTTTTCTCTTACATTAATTAATTAATTAATTAAAAAAATAAAACTCTTCTCACACAAAGTATTTTCCCCAGATATATTCTTAAATTCATGAATCCTCTCTCTAGTTGTATCTAATCTCTTCTTTAACTCATTTATGACAATGGCTATGTTTTCTTCATTTCTGGTAATTCTATTGTTTTATTTTTGCCACATTAAAATGATTTTCTTGTATTTTCATGCTTTTTTTCCTTATGTTATTGAGTTTTCCCTTTATGCACAAATTCATTTCAGCACACTTATTGTTATTGACTGATAGTTCTGCCCCCAGAAGTTCTTGTGGATGATGGGTATTACGGCCTAATGGTGTTATTATTGTGTCTCTTGGTGAATACCTGGGATGGATAGAGTCCTTGTCCATGATTTATTTGGCAGGCAGTTTCCCTGTGTACTTTGTTTCCTAAGTTTATAAGGCTAATTTTTTTTTTTTTTTTTTTTGTGGCACCGGGGATTGAACTCACAGCCTCGCGCCTGCCAGGGCAGGCGCGTAAGCCACTGAGCCAAACTCCCGGCCCTGGTTTTTTGAGGCAGGGTCGCACTATGTAGCTCAGGCCAGCCTTGCGCCGCATTGTAGCCCAAGCCGGCCTCGAACTCACAACGCTCCACCTACCTCAGCCTCCCGAGTGCTGAAGGCTAATTTTGATGGAGTTTAATCTGTGGAGAAGCCTTCAAGTCGCTAACATATTACCAAAGTGTCTTCAGCCCAATTTCTCAGAGTCATCCTGATTCATCTTGTCATCATTGTATGTCAAGTTCTAGGTTTAAAGATCCCTGAATCATGCGGGTCGCAGGTGCCCTAACACATCCCAACCCCTCACAAGACATCAGCTTGCACTAGAAACTACCAGGGGAGACTCCCCATCCAAAGAGCTCAGGCCAGGGCCTGCTGTCTTCCTGTTGCAATGCTTGCCTGGCCGCACACATGGTGCTTAAAGAATTCAACTTTTGTGCATAGTTCTCCTGTCAAACTTAGCACAGGCGCCAAGGCTATCTCCTACTCCCACAGGCAGCTATGAGTCTATACCTACAAGCCAAATGCTCTCATTTTGTTCCATCTTTATTTTTTGGACCCCTCGTGATTCCTCATGCTTTAATGCAAGTTCAAATAGGCATCATATATATATATATATATATATATATATATATAATCATGTATATATAACATTAAAGGAACTTTCTGAGGGTGGGAGCTCAGGTTTGTTCGGTACCTGTTGCCAGGAGCAGAGGCCCCTGCTTTCCTCCGTGTTGACCTCATTCCTAGGGTAGCTCTCTCTGTGACACCCTAGCATTGTCAGGCCTTCGAGACAGAGAGAAGGACAGAGCACTAATTCTTGAAACATAGGCAACTTTCTTTGGCCTGCCTGGGTCACAGTCTGATCTCTGATCAAGCAGAATGACTCAGCCGAGCCTCAGGAATACCAGCATCAGGCAGGAGAAAGCAGGTGCATGGCAATCACAAATAGGCGTCAACCACAGCTCCTGAGAGGCACAAGATAAGGCTGGTAGCCATCCGCAAGCTCACGCATTTGCTGAGGGGCAGCGTAGTACCAGAATGTTGCTTTCCTACCTCAAATCTTGGACATTTTTTTTCTATCAACATCTTGGGCTGGCATTGAAGGCTGTATGTTTCTTGTCCTTCTGGTCTACCTAATCTCATCTCTTCCTATTTCTCCATGTCATTGGATGCTATACCTTGAAGGCTCTCTTCCAACCCGCCAACCAAGCCACTGGGAGGCCACACCGAGGAGCAGGAGTGAGGGTAGAATGCCCCTTTCACACCTCCTCTAGCCAGGTAGTGGGGGCTGGGCGGGCATCAAGCACATGCACTGTGGCAACTGGGCCAGCAGGGTGAGCCCTGCAGAGATGATGAGGGCAGCACTTAGGAAGGCTGCCCTTTGGGGAGCATTTGAGGGCCAGGCAACATCCTTTGTACTTCACTGTGTCCACTGATGCAGTCTCAGCAAAGACCATGCAGCCAAGCCGACTGCTTCCCAAGCTCACAGCTGGGATTCCTCAAGGTTGCAAAAGAGGGAGGATGCACACTGCCCCTGAACCCCAACCCGCCCTCTTGGGGACACTGGGAAGGCCCCTCTGGCCCTGTGTGTGGGCTCCATGGTACCCAACCCAGGCCGCATCTGGAGGGCAGTGTCCACTTCCAGAAGCAGAAGCTCCCCATTGAAAGGGTGCTGGCCACACAGAGGCCCTTGAGCCTGAGCAGCCAGCAGGGTGGAGGGAAACTGGGGAATCGTGACCTCCAGGGAACCAGCGAGCAGGCGGGGGATTCTGAGGAGAGTCGCCTGTGCCATGTCTCAGAGAAGAAAAGGACTGCGGGGTTCACAGATGCAAAAAGATGGGAGCAGAGATCCGGAGGCGAG
>RJWM01048042.1:0-11659 GCA_004363535.1 Dasyprocta punctata | reverse complement strand
ACTCTACGCCTCACCAGCCAGTTACCTAACATCCTCGTACTTCACTTTCCTTCCCTGAAAGATAGCAGCAAGAGCACCTAACTTGAAAGCACTTGGGCACAGGGCCCCAGGGAAGGAGTGGCAGGTTCTGGTAGCATAGGGCTCTGATTGGCCTCAGACAAGGCTGGGGACAGGAACTAGTTCAGCAGTTCTGCTGGATCGGCCAAGAGAATAAGAGCAGACAGATCCGGAGACACATTAGATGTGTTTACTGAGCACCTACTATATGTGGAGCACTTCCTACTTTCCTATCCCAAAACATCCTCTGTGTCACCAAGCCGCAGATGCTGATGCTGTCCTTTCCACATGGACATCCTTTCTCCTCTGTCCCATGGCTGGGGTTCAAATGCCCCTCTCCCACACAGGGTAACTGTCCCCAACATGTCACTCCTGCTTTTATACAGTCCTTGCAGCCATTGAGCCAGGACTGGACATGGGTGAGGGCCTACTGTATGCCACGGTGACCCTTACACATTTGGAGGTGCTGGGGAGGCCTGTGCATGGTCACATGGCGAGGTGACCCTAGTGTTCGTGTGGGCCAGGGTGAGCCACGCACAATTGTGTTCTTCCCTGGAGGCACCTGGCCAGCTGTGGGGAGCCGTTACTCTTTCTGAGGAATGGGGAAACAGGCAAAGCCACTGACTTCGGTCTCCCTGGCCAGGAGGTAGAGGAACCCTCTTGGAAGCCCAGCTGCCTGGGCTATGAAATCTGTGCTTTCCCCATTCCCTTGGGGCTTGGGATAGATTTAAAAAAATTGACCAATAAACAAATGGATGCAGAGAAGGTGGCAACTGCAATATGCCGGAACGACTGATAGCAAGAGCAGCACGGGCTCGGGCCAACACTTAGACCTTGGGAAGGCACTGTCTCTGCCCTCCCCCGCCGCATCATCCTGGAACCAGGGAACGCTGGGCCTCCACCCCCAGGAGCCAGCTGGGCCTTCCCAGCGGGGAGGGGAGCATCCAATGTGGAGATTGATATTGCTTGGCAGGACCTGCAGCCTGCAGGGCCCAGATGGCCCGGGAAAGGATCCTTCGAGCCTGACGATGAAACTCTCCAGCCTCTCCCCCAGTGCCAGGCAGGAAAGAGGCCTGAAACCGTGTACACCCTGCCTGCTATGATGACTTCAGCCCTGCCTCCTGCCTCTCACTCCCTTTGGAAACCTGCAGGGCTTCCAAAAGTGAGGCCTGGCTGCTGGGCCAGGCAGTCTGCTTACACAGTGACGCCTGGGGACACACAGGGGACCCCAAAGGGACCCACTGCTGCTGCTTCCTGGCAGCTCAGCCTGAGGGTCCAGTGACTGGGCAGCATCTCACATGGAGGGACAGCTGCCCTTTGCCCTCCCCAGAGAGAAGCACCGTTGCCCGGGCCATAAATCAGCCCCTTTCATTACCATCGGGGACAGGTTTGGCAAGATGATTGCTGGCTCTGTTGTTGAATGAGCTGAGGGGTCAATGAGCAAAGCTGGTTAAAACAGTGTCCTGCCCTGAGACCCGGAGGTGGCGGCTCACAGGCCTGGGTCACCCTGTGAAATGTCCCTGTGAGGCAAAGAGGTCATGAGGGACAGTGTTTCAATGCAGGGGACCCTGGCGCTGATAGGGCTGATGCCTCAGAATGCTCCAGACTGGGAAGCAGACATAGAAATCCAGCCTGAAGAGTAAATGTGATCACTCATTCATTGATTCACTGATTCATTCATTGATTTACTCGTTCATAGGTTCATTTCTTCATGCATTGACTGGAGAGCTCTGCTATGTAAATTTTGCCCGGTTAATATCCCAATATTCAGGTCTCAGCCCAAATGTCACTTCTTCAGAGAGGTGGCCCTGAACGCTCTTCCTAAGGCGGTCCTGCCCCCTCCACTGCACCCTGACCCGGTTGCATCCTGGGTTTATTGCTCTCCCAGTGCTTCCTGCGACTGTGTTCTCTCGTGTATTAGTCATTTGTGGCTTTGTAGCCTGCGGTGTCCATTGGGAGTGAACCCATGAGAACGGGGCTCTTGTTCCTCCTGTCCACTAGTGTGTCTCCAAGAGCCTGGCACTGCGTCTGGTCCATGGCAGACCCTCATCCATCCAATATTTATCCAGATCCTCCCAGGATGGACTGTGACCTGGTTGCTGCCCTCAGCAGCTCGCAGTCTAGCTGTGGAGTTTGGCCAGTGGGGTACACGCAGTATTACCCGTGGTCCAAATGGTGTGACACAGGCCACATGTCACACCAGCATGGACAGCAAGTCCTTCTCTGGCTAAGCAGTCCCTAGAGATGTTAAACAACCTGCCTGTATGTGTTCTATATACCGATTAACCCAACCAATCCCCTGGCAGGGTCCTGCAGGGACAGATAGCTGGGGACAGTCCCTTTATGTCAGAGTCCATTGACTCCATCCCAGAACAGCCAAGTTGTGCTTGAGGACTGGTCCAGCCCTCCCCATGGAAACCTCAGTGTGGGCTCCTTCTCACCACCCACTCCTCTGCCTCCTGCTGGGACCCAGGAGAACAAACCCCTCTTCCCAGTATCCTCCTCTCCTCATCTTCCTTCCTCACTCACAGGAAAAATCAACATTTTCAGTGTTAGTCAGTTTTTCATTGCTGTGAGACAATGTCTGAGGAGATCAATTTAAAAGGAGGAAGGTTTTATTGAGGCTCACAGTTGGCTGGATCCATTGCCGTAGAAGCAGGACAACATGGAGGAAAGGCATGGCGGGAGAACACGGCTCACCTCATTGGCAGCCGGGAAGTAAAGAGTGCAGGAGGGAAAGAGCCAGGCGAGAAGGAGTCAGTAACAAGATGGTCCCCAAGGTCACACCCTCATGGTCACTTCCTTCAACTGCCCCCCTCCCCAAATCTCCTTCCCTTCCCAATAATGCCATTAACTGTCTCATCAGCCATGAAGTCAGCGCCCTCACGATGTGTCTAGAAACAGCCAGGGACAAACCCGGAAGTGGTTTTACTCCCTTCCTAGGCATTTCTTGATCCAGTCAAGGTGACAATTAGGATAAAGCACTGCAGTTTTAAAGCAGCCTGGGAGGGAGGCAGGCTGGGTGCCAGGGTGGTGTGGACCCCAGTGGGTAACTCATCCTTGGGATGCAGCACGTGGTGAGGGCAGCCCCCAAGTTCCATCAGCTTCCTGGGGAGATGGGCATAGCCCGGCAAAGGCTTCCTGTGCCCCCACATGGGACGGGAGGCCGAGGACTGATGGCTGAGGACTGTGCATGGGTCTGGTGTTCACTGCAGAGCTGGCAAGAGGCACCTAGCGGGACGTGGATGGAGCCCGTCGGATGCATGGGCCCGGGCATTTTCCCCAAATGAGCCAGAATCCACTTGACTGCAGTCCTGTGTGTGGGATCTGGGGTGTCATCAAGTCCCCAACTCCCACTCCATCAGCTCCAGTCCAGCCCACACCTGCCCTCCACCCTTTTTTGGAGTCACCCAAGCAGCTGCTGCTTCTGCTGGGGCCCAAGACTGAGTCACCCCTGCTCATAGTGTCCCATCTCCACACTCCTCCCCCAGCACCCCAGGGAGGGGGACAGCGAACAGGCCGGAATGGCTTTGTAGCTGGTGGAATCATTGCTGCATGTGGCACCCAGGGGTTCAAATCCCTTGGGATTCCAACCCCACCACCAATTTCCTGAGAGAAACTGGCATGGAGTGGACCATATGGATGGGTGGCCAGTGTGGGTGCGGACCTGACCAGGCCCCCAAATGCCTCATAGCTTTCTACTCTTCACCTCCTCTTCCTCCTCCTCCCTCTCTTCCCTCTTCCCTCCTTCCTCCCCCATTCTTCTCTTCCTCTTTCTTTTCTTCTTCCTCCTTTCTCCTCTTCTTTTTCTTTTTCTCCCTCTTGTAGTATAGGAGCTAAAACCCAGGGAGCACTAAACTACTTCTACGCCCAGTCCTTTTTGCTTTTTATTTTGAGACAGAGTCTCACTAAATTGCCCAATCTAGGCTTCAGCTTGTGACCCTCCTGTCTCAGCCTCCCTTCCTTTCCTGACGTTTGCTTGTGGACCTGGCTTAGACACCAGGAACAGAGAGGAGCTGCTTGGACTGTCCCGCAAGAAGCACTCAAGGTCTGGCAGGAGGCCTGGCATGTGAGGAAGAAATTCCAGGGGCTGTGTCCCAGAGGCTGAGCCACTTCATGCCATGGTCAGCAGAGAGAGGAAGTGACCTCACCGTGGGCTTCCTGCAGCCCTGGGCTGGAGGAACAAACCCAGGCTCTCCGGAGAGGTCCCTGGTGCTGATGAACATTGTGTGTTTGCTCAATTTCTTCACCTCACTCATTCAACCGGTGTTCTTTGTGGGTCGGTGCTGCTCTGCCACAGCAAATGAAATCCTTGAATCTTTGTTACTAGGGAGTGTGAATTTTGTCAGCATAGATGGCCAATAAGTGAACAAGGAAACTAATAGGACCTAAGTATGTGATGAATGTCAGGAAGCAAAATAGAGGAGGGGGAGGAAAAGGGAGTAGGTCAGGTAAACAAAAAGGAGGGCTCAATGGAAGATGCTAGGTGTTGGGAAGAGGTAGCTGGAGGGCACCCTGGTGGAGGGGACCCCCATGCAAAGGCCCTGTGGTAGGAGGCTGTAGGCTTGAGGCAGGAAGTGAGGGGTGAGTGGTCAGGAATGAGGGTGGAGAGGGCATTGGAGGTCATGCGGGGCAGCAGGAAGCTCTGGGTTGATCCTAACCTCAGGACTTAGGTGATACAGTCTGGTGGCCATTTAGTGATCCACCAGCAGCTTTGTGGAAAAGCTGTGCCATGCACCATAAGGCACAAAGAGGACTAAGCTGGACAGCCTGGTCACCATTACTGGGACAGGTCAGAGCCACATGTGCTCAGCCCTTGCATTCCCACAGCAAGCACGTGACACTGTGCTTCGTGTATTTCCCTGATTCCTGGATGAATGACCTGAGGTCTGGAGCCACCCAGGCCCCGGCCGGTTCCAGGTCACGTGGTCAGAGCAGCGTGGGCTTCTGCACCCGACAGACCGGCAGCTGGGAGAGGGGCTGGGGGATGGAGGCAGGCAGGCAGCCGCTATAGTGGAGAGTGGCACCGGGCAAGCCACGGTGTGGGCGGGGTGCGGAGCTGGGAGGGCACATGCTGGGTTTTCAGGTGCAGCCAGTGTTAGGCGTGGCCTGGGGGTGAGGTCTTTCTGCAGTGACCTTGACCTCAGGATGAACTAGGCAGCGTCAGCCAGCAGGCAGAGAGGCGCCTGAGCAGCGGGGTGGCCCCACGTGGGGGCAGGGGAACAAGTGTGTGGCAGTGGGCCTGGTCACATCCCTGTTGGCCAAGCAGGTGATGAAGCTGTGACCTCAGGTGCCAACTACTGCAGTGGGGACTGTCAGTGTCAGGCACCTGCATGGCTTTGCTCGAGGACTTTCTCAGGCCTCTGGTGTCCACTCCACCTGCAGCAGGAAGGACTCCACTGTGGACTGGCAGAAGTTGGTGTATCCATGCCTGGCCCTTCAGGCTTGTTTCTGAGCCTCCAGAGTAATAAGCCCCAGTCCCACAGAGGTGATTCGCTCAGGAATACACTGGAAAAAGCAGGATAAAAACCGCATTTTAGTCCTACACACTTGGGTAGATAGTACCATCAGTCTGTGCCTCAGTTTCCTTATCTGTAAAATGGGATGCAGTTAATAATTCCCCTCTCCAAAGGATCTTAGGATGAGTAACTGAATTAAGGTCCACAGAACTCTGTGTCCTGGACGTAGTCAGTTCTAGGTGAATGTCTGCCGAGACTGTTTGAGACAGACGAGGTAGGGGAGGGAAGGAGGCTGGCGGCTGTGAGGAGAGAGAGGGGACGGATGCCAGGGGGCTGGCAGCACAGCAGGAGAGAAGGAGCAGGAAGCAGCCAAGCTGGGCTGTGGAGAGAGGTGTGCTGTGTGTAGCAGCCAGGCCAAGAGAGGGAGCAGGGGGCTCGGGAAAGAGCTCCACTTTGGAGTTAGAATGTTTGGGGCACCAGACGCAATGTGCAGACATCTGGCAGGCATCTGGGAGGTGGCTTTGGGAGTTTCCTGGAGGGCACGGATGTTGGTGGGGAGTGGGTAGGGTAGACCAAGCACAGGTGAAGGAGGCAGGGATGGGGAGATGGGGGGCTCAGGTTCTCTGGGGGAGCAGGGAGCCAGGGAGGGGCAGGAGGTGGGAATCAGAATATAGGTGAAGAGTGGGGAAGAGGAACTCTTCCTGAGATTCTGAAGCAGTGGACGTTTCTGAAACTGGAATCATGGGAGGCTTGTGTCTTGAGTCTGAGTCTCTGGAAGCAGAGCCTGAGGCAGGGGTTCAGTGCATGTGATTGACAGAGGGAAGGGAAGGGGACTGAGGGAAGAAAGAGGCCTGGCAAATTTGAACTGGAGAGTTGCGCCGAGGGCAGCCCTGAAGTGCAAGGCAAACCACAGGGTTGCTCCTGCCCGAGGCAAGGGAGAAGCCCCTTTCTTCTATTCACTTGCCCTTCAGCCCCTCAGCCCCTTGGAACAAGGGCAATTGTCTCAGTAAGGGGCCCTTGCAGGCAGTGCTCACGGTAACAGGAAAGGGGCCCTGGGAGGGCCCCCGACAGCATCTGCGATGGCCCTGCTACAGTGGCCCCAGCTCATGGGGCCTGCCTGGCTGGACTGAAGGCCTTTTGGGGACTGACATGTGTTCGCTCTTCTCCCCCAAATCTAACAAGAGATGAACCGCATCTAACAAGAGATGAGTCAAAAGTGACCGCAGGATCTGGAGAGAGTTTCTGGGCTGTCCTTAATCTCTGTTGAGGGGACACGAGTGACCTTTGATCTTCACCCTGACAGTTTGGGCAGACAGGGGTCCAGGGCATCAAGACAGGCTATGGCGGGCACTTTGTGCGCCCTGGATGTGGACCAGGTCTGTACCGCAGGAGGAGGAGCCACCAGGAGAGGCTTGGTTCCCTCCTTCCATGGCAGGGAGTGGGGGTGGCTTCCCGGCCCAGGGTCACAGAGCTGAGGAGAGGTGGGATGGGGCTGAGCCAAATGGGTCAGACTCCAGGGCCTGAGGTCTCCACTCCTTTTCTGTCCTGCAGCTCTGCAGCCCGGTTTGCTGGGGTCCAAAGGGGTCCCCCCAAACCATCATCCGATCTCACCCATCCCATCCCAGGCCCAATAGCTAAACAATTAAAGCAGGCGAGCAAAGGAAGAACCATTCAGGCTGAGGATTCATGCCCATGGGTGCCTCACCCTTGGATGCAGCCTCATCCTGGGTGCCGAGCGGGTTACACTCCGAAAGCTTTAGACATTGTACAGTTCTTGCATGGCTTCCCCAGTTCCACTGACCCTTGGTATCCATGAGGGCTTCAGTAATTACACTTGCTGGAGCTTCAGGACTTCGAGGTGCAGAGGGATCAGAACACCTCCAGCAATCCTGGAGGGGGCACAACTTCCCCAGAAGGCCAGGGGCTGACCAGGTTTGAGCTCTGCTGGGGCCAGCGGGGAGATCAGAAGAGAAAGAACTCTGTGTACTGATGCCCCTGCTGCTTCCAAACCCGGCACCCAGCACACACCTGCCTATGTGCTTCCAGGCCTGCTAATCCCTCCAGCTACCATGCTTTTCCTCTGGGAATCTGCAGATTCATATCTCAGCTCCCTGCTCCAGTATTCCTTATCAGGTGTCACTCCCTCTGGATTAAATGCTGTGACCACCTATCCTGATACGTCAACATTATTAGATTAAGAAACACCTAGAGGATCAGTGAAACACGCCCCTGGGGGTGGGAGGTCACAGAGCCATGGCCTTGGGCACTGTATCTGATCACTCCCCTGCTCCTCCCTGGCACTGTCTCCTGCTCTGCTTCCTGGCCACCATGAACTAAACTAGCTTTACTCCACAGTGCCCTTCTGCCATGGTGCTCCTGCCTCAGACCCACCAACCATGGACTGAGTATCCTGAAATCATGAGCCAGATAAACTTCCCTCCCTTTAAGTTGCAGGTGTCAGGTGCTGCATCATAAGCAAGCTGACCAATACAAACACTATGGCTCAGGAACATCACCTTGCTTGCCTGTGATTCCCCACAGCCTTGTTTATGTTTGTCCTTACATAGATGTCTGTCCAACGTCTGAGGATAAGGGGAGAGTAGCAGTCACATAAAGACAATGTGGGATCCCAGCTTGGACATATATGTGATGGTGTGTGTGGCTGTGGGACTCCAGGCCCTCAATTCCAGCTGGGATCTTCCCTGGGATGCAGGAACATCGAGATGGGACCATCACATCCTCTAGTACAGCTCCAGCCCTACCAGCTGGTATCAAGGGCCTGGAGTCTACCTATTACCACTCCCCACCCTCATGAGAGGGAGTCACCAAGTGGCTCCTCAGTCAGTCTTGGGGTCTGGGGAGTGGGCTTTCACCTTCTACATAGAAAACGTTCAGCTGTGGGACCTTGAGAAAGCCACTTTATCTCTCTCAGGTGCAGAGAGTTTGCTTTATAACCTTTAATCTCACAAGGGATAGATGCCTGGGCCCTGGATTAGGAAAAATTCTGTGTAGACACTGAACTGAATGGGGGTAGCTCCATGATTGATTGGTGATGTCTGCCACGGGTACTGCAAAGGA
This sequence comes from Dasyprocta punctata, assembly GCA_004363535.1. NCBI lineage: Eukaryota > Metazoa > Chordata > Mammalia > Rodentia > Dasyproctidae > Dasyprocta > Dasyprocta punctata. Next base: position 3,065 of record RJWM01048042.1, on the reverse strand, counting down.
GATGTGTGTCATTTTAGCTCAGGACCTTTTTTCGCATATTTAAGGACTCTGTGACTACAAAGCTCAAAATCAAAAGTGTGCATGTATTGAGGTTTGAAAAACCAGAAAAGTAGGCCAAGAAACTTGATCAAACCCATGGAGAGCCCCCAAAGAGATGGAGAACGGAAGCTGCCTTGTGCCCACAAAAAGCACACTCTGGGAGAGCAGTTTGTTTTCGGAGACCAAGTTGCTAACCATTAGAGGTTTGTGAAGTAAATTTAGTTGGTGATACCCACATTTTAAGAACATACCGAGTAAAATGGAATGAAATAGAAGGAAATGGGATGCTTTAGATGGCAGTGCCTATGGTACCACTGAAGCCTTGTGAGCTTTTGTTTCAGGTACATACGTGTATGGAAGGGGGGTGGGTCATGATAGGTTTTTACTGTGGTTCATGGGACAAAATTTTGAGAGAAAATGAAGGAATTAAATGACCACATGTGACCCTAGTGGGACAGACTTGGCTCACATCTTGCATCCCATGTGGGGCTATGTCCAGTGCAATTCTCTACCACCTCGTTTTTACCCCTGGGATGATTTTAAAATATATCCACATATTTTGGAGGCCTGTTGCCCTCCCCTTGAGTGTGGGCTGGGATGTGGCAGCTTGGATAGAATATGGCAGAGGTGACAGTGTGTCCCTCCCAGGACTCTCCTAAAAGGCACAAGAGCCTCTTTCTTGCTCTCTGTCATGGTTTGGATCTAAAATGTCCCTCAAAGGCAACATGCTGGGGTTGGCTGTCAACTGAGGGGCTTTTGGACTGTGGGAGTATCATGAGGGCTCTAATATCATCAGGGGATTCGTTCATTCTTGGATTCATAATTTGAAGGCATTGCTGGGAGGTGTTAGGCAAAGGAGGCTCGGTGGGAGGGAGTGGGTCACAGAGACTCTTCTGGGGGTTGTGTCTTGTTCCTGGCTCTCTCTCTGTCTGCTTCCTGGCCTTCATGAGGTGAGCAGCTTCCTTGACTGCGTCCTTCTACTACCATGATGCCCCACCTTGTCTCAAAGCAATGGATCTGGGGCTGACCATGGACAGAAACTTCTAGAATGATGAACCAAAATAAACCTTTGTTCCTTTAGGTTTGTTTTTAGGTTGGTTTTCTTAGTATGTTGTCACAGTGACAAGAAGCCCACTAACACACTCTCCCGGAGTCACCCACACTGGTGGCCACACATTGGGGAAAGCCTACCAGTTCTGTGGACAGGCTCTTGTGAGAGGCTGAAGCCACCAGCCAACAGCCACGTCAGCCATCTTGGAAATGGATTTTCCAGCCGCAGGCAAATTTTCATAGGACTGCAGCCCTAGTTAGCATCTTGTCAGCAACTTCATGGGAGATCCTAATCCAGAAAGTTCCAGCTGAGTCATTTCCAAACTCCACACCACAGAAACCATGTGATGGAAACTGTCTGTTGATTTAAGCTGCTAAATTGTCACACAGCGATTGATACCTCATACACTCCACCCTTACGAGTAGAGAGTTACTCCATGTAGAAGGGACTTTCGAGATCCTGTAGGGTTCCCAAGAATCATGGGGAGTGAGAAAATTGTAAGGAGACTGGAAGAGAGAGAGACTTCGCCTCTGTTTGGTGAGGAGAGGGGAAGAGTGAAGAGTGGATATTGATCCACTGTTTACAGAAATGACTTGGTTTATCCAACTTGATAGAAGATACAGGAGCATCTGGAAAATGAATGCGGCTTGGTCCAGAGATGAGCCTGGGCCCACCAAGGTCAAGTTTCCTCCGGTTAATTCCATGCCCACCTCTTATCAGGATGACCAGGCTTGCAGGTGGATGGGTACAGGGCAGGGTCATGGTGGTTTGAATGGTCCACACCAAAGGAGCTCATGTGGAGGGGACTGAACTGGGAGAAGGATTTCCAGTGCAGAGTGATGTCCTAACTCTAGCCTGTCCTGTGATTTCACAGTCGCTTCAATGAAGACACAAAAGTTGTATTCAGCCAAACCTCAAAAGCACAAGTGATTTTGATAAAGCTGATCTACGATCCCAAACCCTCTTCTCAGGCAGAATCACTGGGCCAAAATCAACAGGAAGAAAATTTAACAGTAATCAATGAAAAGGCAGGCACTTTCAGATCAAAGAAATCAATGACTCAAGGAACAACCCCAGGGCATTGGATGGGGCTGGCTGGGCAGAATTCTGGTCAGTTTTATTTGACCTCCAAGATCAATGTTAGCACAAGGAATGTAATGGTCCTAAGACAATGGTCCTGGAGTTGGTCCCTAACTTAACAGAGGCCGCGGTGGGAGGGATGGTTGTTGCATCTGCTCTGGCCCTGGCCAGTGGCACCTGGACCCTGTGCTTTATAGGCCCAGAGCGCCCAGGGAGGCACAGTGGGGATGGGAAGGTCTCGTGTCCTCATGTGAACAAGAAGGAACATTGTCCCAGGGAAGCAGCATGAGGACAGGGGAGAAGACTGAGAAGGGACAGCGTGGCCGCCATGCGGGCCACTGGTGTCACTGGCCTGAGTGGGCAGAGCGGGTCCCAGGCAGGAGACTGGTCCATGGAGTCCTCTAGCCACACAGGCACACGGCTTCCTGAGGGCTCCAATTCCTGGAGCAGCCTGTGTGATGGCTTGCTCCTTGTGGGAGGTGACGCAGAGGGCTCTGGGGAGCAACCCCTCAGGAGCAAGGAGGCAGGCTAGGCAGAGGGCAACGCTGAGCCCTCTCGGTGAGGCCATCGCAGCCCGGCCTCAGCCCATCCCCAGGGGCTCTTGGGCTGCGCCGCTCCATAGAGATGTCCAAGTGTAGGCGGAGCTGCAGGGCCTGTACATCCCCTTGTGGACCGGCCGTGCGAGGGGCAGGAGGAGAGTGCACTGGACACAGGGGGCTGCGGCCGATTCCCAGAAAGGTCGTCAGCGTGGGCCACCACACCTGCTCCTGCCACAGGCCCCAGGAGCAGAGGCCACAGAAGGGCTGAAAGGAAGCCCGCCCTGACCCACGATGGCAGCAAGCAGTCTGCAGGGCTGTGCGGCCACCCAGGGCTGGAATCAGTTGTCACCAGTATG
>RJWM01048041.1:0-11638 GCA_004363535.1 Dasyprocta punctata | reverse complement strand
AAAAAAATGGGTTGAGTGGTTTCCATCCCCAACAATGGAAAGCAATAATGAAATAAAACTGAATATTTAAAAGAAGGTTGATGACAATTCCAATCATTTCAACTCTCCAGCTCCACGGAGAGGATCTGATCCGCAACTCAGGCCCTGAACCCCACTCCACCCCACTCTGCACCCCCTTACCCCCCCAGTCTGAGTCCTCAGCAGGAGGCCTGGGACAACCGGGGCCAGGAGACAGCCCCCCATCCCAGTCGTAAAGAGGGGCATCACGGCTCTGCTGTACTTCCGGCCTCCCCTCACCCGACCCTGGCTGCGGCGCCCCTGCTGATGGACTTAGCCCCCAAAGGCTCCCCACCTCGTGGCCTTCCCTCTTTCCAGGCTGTAGCGGGGGTGGGGAGGACAGGCCCAGAAGACAGGCGGGGGCTGGGTGCATCTTGGGGAGTACTGAGGGGGTGCGGAGTGGGAAGGTCCCCGAGCTGCAACCCCATTCCCCACTTGGAAGCCCAAAGGGTTATCTGGGGAAGCACCCTAGCTCCTAAACTTATTTATTTAAATTTTGAGACAGGGTCTCACTATTACTGAGACTGGCCAAGAACGTGCAGCGAGCCTCCTGTCTCAGCCTCCTGAGTGCTTAGCTTCCAGGGGGACGCCACACGCCCCGCCCAAGCCCCTCCTGTTAAGATGCCGGGTGGGGTCTCCTGGCCCTCCCTCCCCCAACCCGTCCTCTCCAGACTGAGGGCCGAGGTTCCTGGGACACGCAGCGGTCCTGACAGCCAAGCCCCACCCAAGTCTTACCCCCCAGGCCTCCAGACCCCTCCCAGGGCGCCGCCCACACCCCTGAGGCCCGGCTACCAGGTTCTCCTAGAGTCCATTGCAACTGCCCAACCCGGGCCCCCTAATAAGCCGGTCCACACGGATGCCCCGTCTATGCTGTTTCTGATAGGACACGGCCCGCGTCCACACCAGCCTCCAGGATCAGCTGCGTCCGCGCCACCCCCCGACAGCGGTCACCAGGCCCCTCAGAGAGGCGAACCCCGTAAGCACCCCGGAGAAATCCAGCCCAGGTCCTCGGGTTCCGCGGAGCCGCCCAGCCGCGTCCACGCGGGCCCCGCCCCGCCCCTACGCTGGGGGCTCAGCGGCGGACCGGGCGGCTCTGATTCAGCACCGGGGCGCGGACAGCTCCGGGCGGTGGGGGCTCCGGCGGTGTCCGTTCCCTGCTCGTCCCCCCCGCCTGCCGCCTGTCTGCGGGGCGCTCCGTGCCACGCCCTCTTCATTCCCCTGTCCCCTCCTCCAGGACGCCCTCGCGGCTGAGCCCTTCAGCCCCTCCCTCTGGCTGGTCCCAAGCCCCACGCGGCCTGGGGGGCTGTTCCTGAGAGCCGCGCCTGGGCCCAGCCGCGCGGGTCCCCTCCCTGCCCTGTGCACGAAGGCGACTCGTGAATGCGCGGTGCGTGTGAAGCTGGACGCCAGGGCAGCACGGGTTCAAAACCCGGCACACGCGCGCGCTCCCACGCACACAGGTGCACGCGCATCCCCCTCTGCCTCCAAGCACCCGCAAGAATCTGCAGCTCACCTGAACGTTCTGTGCCTCAGTCTCCCCACCTCGGGAAGAGGGACATTAAGGGGACCCATCCCACAAGGATGGAGAAACTCTAAAATGCATCAGCCCTTGACAGCACTGAGGGCCACGATGCTTAATCCTAACCACTGTGATGTTTTTTTAATATATTAATTAGTTTTTCAGATTTACTTTGTGGAATCAGAGATTGAACCCAAGGTTTTTTCTCTGACCGACATCTACAGTCCTTTTTCCTTTTCTTTCTTTGCTTTTTCTGTTTTTTTCTGTCTTTTTGAGACAGGGTCTCACTGTGTAAATTCAGCCTGGCCTTGAACTCACTTTGTAGCCCAGGCTGGTCTCAAACTCACAGCAAGCCTCCTGCCCCAGCCTCCGGAAGGCTGGGGTCACAGGTGTGCGTCACTATGCCTGGCTCCTTCTTTCAATTTTTTTGTTTGTTTGTTTGATTTTTGGTACTGGGAATCAAACTCTGGGCCTCATGCTTGCCAGGCAGGCACTGTGCCACTGAGCTATATCCCTGGCCCTGCTTTTTTCAATTAAAAAAACATTTTTTATTTTAGTTTTGGCTTCTTGGGACAGGGTCTCACTATGCAGTTCAGGCTGGCCTTGAACTCACTATGTAGTCCAGGCTAGCCTCAAACTGGTGGCAACTCTCCTGCCTCGGCCTCCCGAGTGCTGGGATGCTGGCGTGCGCCACCGCGCCTGGCTTTGGTACGTTTCCTGTGTGTGTCGCGCACTCCATGGACGCCGCACAGCAGTATCCATGCAGCGTGCCCTTCGGCGGGTGCTGCGCACCGACCGCGCGCCCTCCCGCACCCCACCCTGCGGCTTCTCGCCCCGAGGCCCCGGCAGTTCCCGCGGTCACCGCCAGAGGGCGCGGGCTCAGGGCGGGGACGTCACGGTGCGGCCCGGGCTTGTGGGCTGCAAGGATGGACCACCGGGCCACCCCGAGTTGGCCACGTCTGAGACCCTCGCTCTCCTTGCTCCCCCCCACCCCCGGGCATGCGTCCACGGTGGCCCTGGGGCGTCTCCATCCAGCGCCCTCTCCTGGTCCCCTCGGTGTCCAACACCCGCGCTGGCTCCCTGACTGCTGGGCTGTGGTCACCTGCGTCCCCAGGGCCTGGGGATGAGGAGGGCTTGGTGGACACCCCTGGCTGTGGGACACTCACGCACCACCCTGTGCAGGCAGGGAGGGGGCAGCTCTGGGCCGCATCGTGTGACTGTCACAAAGGACCCGAGGGTGGCGCTTTGTAGAGAAAACAGATCATTTCCTCGAAGTCCTAAAGTTGGGCAGGGGACCACATGGGGATCTTCGGGGACCTCGGGGGTGGGTGGCACCACCAAGCAGACCACAAGCCTGACAGGTCACAGGTCAGGGTGGAGAGGGAGTCGCATGGAGAGAGCGGAACTCGCTTCCCAGGACCGCTTCTAGGTGCCCAAGGCCCTCCCCGGGGACCTGACGGCCAGGGAGCCTGGACCGAGGAGGCCACGACCCTGCTGGCGATCACCCGGAGGACACACATACCACACAGGCCCCTCCTGAGCTGCATGACCGGTCCTCTCCGCCCCGGTTACCCCATTCTTGTCTCCGGTCACCTTCAGTCAGAGCACCCCGTGGAGACGCTCTCGAAGCGTGGGGACCTCACAGAGCCCTGGTCACAGGGACTGGAGCTCGGACAGGGAGCTGAGGTTCAGTTGCCCAGGATGAGGGCGCGGGCCGGCCCAGGAGGACAGGACTGGTGACATCTCTGCCTGGCCGGGCTCAGAGTGCCACCCACTGTCGACCACTCGGGAGGTGACGGTGCTGGGTGCCAACTCCTGGTCACAGCATCCAGCAGAAGGAACAGCAAACCGGGGTGTGGCCCTTGCACTGAGCTCCCTGCCCAGCCCTTTTTAATTTAAATTTTTTTTGGGGGGGTTGTTTTTCAATCAGATTTTATTGGCTTATTTTATTTGATTTGTCTTTTTGAGACAGGGTCTCGCTATGCAGTTCAGGCTGGCCTTAGCTCACTTTGTAGCCCAGGTTGATCTCAAACTCACAATGATCCTCTTGCCCGAGCTTCCTGAGTACTGGGATTATAGGCGTGTGCCACCACGCCCAGCTTATCGGTACATTTTAGATACACATAATGATCCCGTTCATTATACAGAATTTATACCTGTATATGAGATAACTTGATTTTTTTTTTTCCCATTCCCCTGTTCTCCCTTCCAACCCTGCTCTGGGAGGGAGGGTTTTAAAACAGTCTCACTATGCAGCTACAGGCTGGCCTTGAACTCCTGGCAATCCTCCTGCCTCAACCTCTGGAGTGCTGCAATAATAAGCATGAACCGCCATACCTGGCTTCATTTTTTATTTTTATTGATTGATTGATTGATTTTTTGCGGCACCAGGGATGGAACTCACAGCTTCACATCTGCCAGACAGGTGCTTAAGCCACTGAGCCAAACTCCCAGCCCTGGTTTTTTTGAGGCAGGGTCGCACTATATAGCTCAGGCCACGCCTTGTGCTCGAGCTGTAGCCCAAGCCAGCCTTGAACTCACAACGCTCCTCCTATCTCAGCCTCCCGAGTGCTGGGATTAAAGGCGTGAACCACCACGCCCGGCACTGGCTTTATTTTTTAAAAAATATTTTTCTTTATTTTGGGTATCCTGAAGTTTGTGGTATCTCTTGGTGTGGGTGGTTATTTTTTTTTTCTTTTTTTGTTTTTGAGACAGGGTCTCACTATGTAGTGCAGGCTGGCCTTGAACTTAGGACAATCTTCTGGCCTCAGCTGCCCGAGTGCTGAATCACAGGTGTGCGCCACCACGCCCCCTCAGGCTCTTGCTCCTGCCGTGTCTGTTCCCCACACTTGGAACTGGTGACAGCCACACCCATCTCTCCCAGTTGTCACTAATGTCCCATTGCCCGGGACAGAGTCTGACCCTGCCACAGGCTGAGAGTGCTCAGGAATCCTGGGCTGTGCCCCAGGTTGGCAGTGCGGCTGGGGACCTTGGGAGGCTACTTAACCTCTTAATGTGCCCCCTACTCTTTTTGTCTTGGGAATAAGAAAATTGGCCTGGGCATGGTAGCACACACTTATAATCCCTGCACTCTGGAGGCTGAGGCAGGGGGATCGCCATGAGTTCAAGGCCAGCCTGGGCTACATAATGAGACCCTATTTCAAAACTAAAAACTAAAGCAAAAGAGTTGGAAGTATTGTTCAGTGATAGCCTCTGAGTTATATCACCAGTACTGAAAAGGGTTAGGGGGCTCAGCCCGTGGGTACCAGTACTTGGCAGAAAGGGGGGCAGGAATCAAAGTGGGAGGAACCTACAGAATGCTGTTGTGACAGGGCTCATGTTGGGGGTAAAAGAAGGCTGCAAGGAACCAGTACATCTGGGTAGGGTTTTGAGGTAGGATTAGGAGTTTGCTAGCTGCACTCAATCTCTCAGGGCTGGGAGAACGGCAGGAGCGCAGGCATGACGACAGAGAAGCACTCAGTGTGGCCTTGACCATGGCAGGAACGGGGAGCGAGAGCTGGGGTGGAGGTTGCCGTATGGGCTGGGGGACCCTCCGAGCAATGGCTCCTTGCACGCTGGATGCTGGAGGCCAAAACCCTTCCCAGGGCCTGGAATGGGGCTCAGAAGGGCCCGGCCGCCACGAATGCTTTGCACACAGCATGCTGTGGAGAAGGCAGTTTTCCTCCATGTTCAAGGAGGAAGGCGGGAAGACGCGGGCACAAGAGGTCTATCCCGGGCCGGGAGCTCAGGCCCGAGAGGGGACCTGTCTCCACACTTAGTGGCAACCCCAGCCTCTTCTAGTTTTTATTTAGAGACAGAGTCCCCCCAGGTTATCCAGGACGAGTTCAAACTCCTGACCCTCTTGCCTCAGCCACCCCCTAGTGCAGGGAATCTCAGGTGTGCAGCACTGCGCATGCCCGGCTTCCAAATCTGTCTCCCTAGCTGGAGGAGAAACTCGGTGGGAGAGGGACCCATCCTCCCCCAGCATCGCTGCGACCTTGAACCGATTCATCTCTCTGCACCTCCCTTTCCTTGTCTAGAAAATGAAAGCTGGGCTTGATAGTGGCCACCTGTAGTTCAGGGGCTCCAGAGGCTGAGGCGGGAGGGTGGCTTGGAGTACCTGCCTCACTGTGCTTGAGGCCAGCCCCACACAAACACACAGATGTAAATTTTATCACCCCAATCTAAAAGAAGGCAAGAAGAAAGCTAGGCCCAGTCATGTACACCTGTGATGCCAGCACTTGGGGAGGCTGAGGCAGGATGATTGCAAATGTGAGTGCAGTCGGGACAATTTAGAGACTTAGGAAGACCCTGTCTCAAAATAAAAACAGACCAAATATTCCACTCAAAAGACAAAGACCGCAGAATACTGCAAACATTCTATACTGCTTCCGAGAGACAAGTATTGTATAAAAGTACAGAAAGATGGAAGGTAAAACTATGGTGAATGAAAAATTAAAAAAAAAAAAATTTCAGCTGAGTGTGGTAGCTTATGCCCGTGATCCCAGCACAAAGGAAGGCCGAGGCAGGAGGACCTTGAGTTTAGATCCATTTAGCAAGATTTTTTTTTTTTTTTTTTTTTTTTTTTTTTTTGCGGCACTGGGGATTGAACTCACAGCCTTGCGCTTGCCAGGGCAGGCGCTTAAGCCGCTAAGCCAAACTCCCCAGCCCTGGTTTTTTGAGGCAGGGTCACACTATGTAGCTCACGCCGGTCTTGCGCTCGCGTTGTAGCCCAAGCAGGCCTCGAACTCACAACGCTCCACCTACCTCAGCCTCCCGAGTGCTGGGATTAAAGGCGTGCGCCACCACGCCCGGCTATAAGGGTACTTTTCTTTTCTTTTTAGCAAGATGTTGTTTGAAAATAAAAAAAATAATAAAAGAGCTGAGAATGTAGCCTTATGGGGAAGCTGGGTTTAATCCCCAGTACGGGGTGGGGGGAAGTATTGCAATCATGACCTAGAGAGAATCGGTACCTGCTATTCCAATAATAATCAAAGTCCACTCGAAGGCCAGGGACACGAGATAAAGACAGGCACGTCCTAATGACACAACTCATCTCCTCAGAAGACTGCATGTGGCCAGTGCTGTGGCCCCCAAAGAGCAGAGGATCTGTCTTAAGGGGGAGGCCCGACCATGCACGATGTGTCCAGCTGCACATTAGTGGGTTCATGAGGGTCTGATACTGTTTTTTGGGGGGGTCTTTTTTGAGGCAGGGTTTCACTATATGGTTCAGGCTGGCCTTGAACTCTTTGTAGCCCAGGTTGGCCTCAAACTCGAGGTGATTCTCCTGCCTCAGCCTCCAGAGTGCTGGGGTAACAAGCGTGCCCCATCACCTCACGTCCAGCTGGTTTTTTTGTTTTTTTGTTTTGTTTTTTTGAGACAGGGTCTCACTTTTTAGCCCGGGGTGGTCCACCCCACACCTGGCTGCCACTATTGTTATTTTATTTATTTATCCTTTTCTCAGATGTAAGATGGAACCAGGATTTTCACAGGACAGGGGAGGGCTCTGGCACCGAGGTGCACGCAGCCCAGCTATTATTCTTGGTGGCGGTGTTTATATTTGGTATTGTAGTTCGCTGTCTACATTCATAAGTCTTGTTTACTACAGTTCCCCCGCCACCCTGTAAACAGGCAGGTGCCGGGCAAGGGAACCTGCTGCAGATAAACACTGAAGTTCAAGTGGGGCGGCACCGCCCCCGCCCGGGACTCCCAGGGGGAGGATCGCCTGGTGGAGCCCAGCCTGGAGAACTTAGCAACTTAATAAGACCCTGTCTCAAAATAAAAAATAAAGTAAAATAAAATTCCTGCCACCATAACGGCAGAGGACGGCAGCGGGGTCGGGGATTTGGGGGGGCTGGGATTGGGGAGGGTGGGGATTGGGGGGCAGGGGCTTAGGGCTGGGAAGGAAGCAGACCACATGGATGGGGAGCAAATACCTTGTTTCAAAACGCGTCCCAGACAGGCCGATCTGATGGAGGCTGTCACCTCTTCCAGGCCTGGCACCTTATCGCGCTGCGGCCCTGGCGGCTGTTATTGAGCGCCTGCTGTATGCACCAGATAACGTTCCGGGAACCAGAGCACGTGGGAGGGGGTGGCCGCCTCACACTTCTTTGGGAGGTTCGGAGTGAGTCAAAGGTCGTCCTGGAGCTGCCGGGCCCCAGACCTGAGCTGTCCGGGGCAACACGATGTAGCACAGTCCTTCCACGGGCCCCCAAGTTAAGAGTGCACTCTGCACGGTACGTACCCCCATTTCTCTGATGAACATGATGAGCCACACCCCGTAGCTGGGGGCGCTCGTACCTGGCAGCGCAGCAAACCCAGCTTTCCAGATCCGGCACCGCGCCACCCCCTTCCAGTGCTCCAGAAGCTTCGGCTCCTTTAAGAACACACCGCGCAGCCAAGCAGGAAGGGGGAGGTGCCCGCGCAAGGGACGGACGTGCGTGAGAGCCAATGGGTGTGGTCGTCGCGACGGCGGTGGCCAATGGGCGCGGCGGAGGCGGGGCCGGACGGCCGGAGCTGGTTCCCGAGGCGCAGCGGCCGCGGCTGGGGGCGGGGAGGGGGCGCAGGACCCCAGGCGGGGGTCCCGGAGCCGAGGCACGTGTCCCGGGGCGCCGGCTGGGCGCGCGGCGTGGGCGCCCCAGGCTTGGGCGGGCTGGGGCCGGAGCGGCGGAGGCGGCGGCGATGGGCGGGGCGGGGAACCGGAGGCGCAGCGGCGGCCCGGGGGGCGCGGGCGTTGACCCGGCGGGGGTCGTTGGCCGAGCGGCGCGGGACCGGGTGCGCCCCGGAGTGCGGGGGTCCGGCCTGAGCTGGTGGCATCAGACGCGCACCGGGCGCCGCGGGCGGGGGTGGGGGTCCCCGGGCCCTGGCGGGGGCGGCGGGATGACGGGATCGGGGGCGGGGCGACGGCGGGACCGCGGGTGTTCGCGGGCGGCGGAGGGACGGGGGGTCCCGGCCCGAGTGGGGGCGCAGTGGGGGGCGCGGGGCCGTGGAGCGCGGCGCGGGGGATTGTGGGGGTGGGGAGCCCGGAAGGAGCCCGCAGGTGAGGCTGGCACAGGACGGGGGCTGCGGGCCAGGGTGCAGGCCGTGGCCCCCTTCAGTTCGGGGCCTGGGTTGGATTTGTGAGGGGAAAGCTGCGGGCTGCAGGCTCCCCGCAGGCCTGGGGCGAGGAAGAGGCCCTGAGGGCTGTCCTGCTTGGAGAAGGCACCGTACAGCCTGGAAGGTTGTGGGCTCGGGGTACCTAGGTGCCTGGGGCTCCTGGGGGGAGGTTGCTTTGGGAGGCCAGACACGGAAAGGCCCCCGTGAAGATCCAGCGCCCCAGGTAATCCGGAGGCTGTAAAAATGGCTTCCCGGGGCCTCAGGGGCTGCCCCCCCCAACACAGCCCAGCGGCCTTTTCTTGTTATTTAAGCGGTTGAAACCCCAAGGTCTGGAACCCCGGGTTTCATTTCTGCCCTTGTTTATTTATTTATTTTTCTGGCTTGCTCTGTGACCTTGGGCAAATGGCGCTGCCTCGCTGGGCCTGGATGTCTGTTTTTTCCCTGGAAGGTAGGGGGAATGTTTCTCCACCTTCCCGGGGTGTCTGGGTGATTAAGTAATAATTAGCTCTAATAATAGCTAACATCAGCTGAGCTTGATGCTTGGGGTGGTTAACTTCTTCCAACAAGCCGGGCTTGTGGTGAGCCCCATTGTACAGATGAGGAAACCAAGGCCCACAGCTCCAGGTTCCATCAGCAGCACAGGGCATGGCTGCAGAGGGGACTGGAGGGCCACTCGGGATTCTCACCCCTGGCTGTCCCCCAGGGCCAGTTCCCGTCCCCCAGCAGCATGGCATCCTGTGCGGAGGAGCCCTCTGAGCCCACCACCTTGCCGCCTGCTGGGGTTCCCCCGCTCGAGGACTTCGAGGTGCTGGATGGGGTTGAGGATGCAGATGCCGAGGAGGAGGAGGAGGAGGAAGAGGAAGAGGATGACCTGAGCGAGCTGCCACCCCTGGAGGACATGGGACAGTCCCCCGCAGAGGAGGCCGAGCAGCCGGGGGCGCTGGCCCGAGAGTTCCTGGCGTCCACAGAGCCCACGCCAGCCCCGGCCCCAGCCCCGGAAGAGTGGCTGGACATTCTGGGTAAGCCTCGGGGCCCTGGGGTGACCTTGGCCAGTCCCCTGTTCCCTGGGCATGTTTACCGTTGAGCTGTTTGGGTTGGAGTCGGTGGCCGTCGTGACCGCCAACCGGATGGCGAGCGCCGTTCACACACACGGGCACACGTACTGTGTCTCCCCGGGGCTGTCACAGCAGTCCAGAGAGGCTGAGTCACCCACCCGGCGCGACACAGCCAGCCTGTGACACCGCCTCTGCCGTTTGCCTGGACACGTACAGGGCCCCTGCCAGACCTGGGCGAGGTCCCGCGCAGTGCGTCCCCCTGGCCGGTTCCCTGCTCATGACTGTTCTTGAGCAGTTTTGGAAGTGCAAACTGCCGTCCGTAATCACGGTTAGATTGGAGGGTTGAGGATTTTTCAGAACATTCCTGGCAGTGCTGGGGAGCAAACCCAAGGCCTTCCGCCATGCCCGGAGAGTCCTCTGCCTCTGAGCCGCACCCCAGCCCCTCACATTGTCCTCAATGTGCAGAAAGTGCCGAGAAGGAGAGGAAACTCTCCGGGGGCGCTGGTGCAGGCCTGGGGTCCCAGCACCTGGAGAGGCTGAAGCAGGAGGATGGCAAGTTGAAGGCCAGGCTGGGGAACTCAGCCAAACACTGGTTCAAAATCAAAGTTAGAAAACATCAAGTGAAAAAGGGATTGGGGATGTAGCTCAGTGTGAGAGCTCCAAGTTTAAATTCAGTACCACGCAAAAGAAGGTAATGAAAAATGGTGCTTGTGAGTTTAACACCAGGTAATACTTCCCGAGCGCTAATTCTGCTCCGGGCTTGTGCTGTATCTTATTTTATTCTTCTAGTAACCCCCAGGCAGTGCCCACCTGCGGTACAGAGCACCACAGACTCAGAGAGGTCTAGGTATCTGTCCACGGTCACACGGCCTCCCTGTCTGGCAGGAGACTTGGAAGCTGTTTTACGGGTTCACATGCGGGCTGCTCAGGTCCCCTAAGTGTGCGTTGATGTTGTCTGTTTGCGCCATGTGACATCGAGGGCTGACCCGGCCTTTTGAGGGGGGGCATGGTCCGTGTCCAGGAAACGGAGGCCTTGGGGGGACGTGATTTGCCGAGAGTTGCAGGGTGGCTGGGGAACGGTGGGGCACACCTCTAATCTAGCACTCAGGAAGGCTGAGGCAGGAGGATCACTGCGAGTTCGAGGCCAGCCTGGGCTGTAGCGTGAGTTCAAGGCCAGCCCAAACTGTACAGTGAAACCCTTCTTCAAAAAAAACAACAAAAGCCAACATGGCGGGGTGGAGGGGGCAGAGCCTGCCGTGACCTTCCCGCCTAGCACGGCCATCTTTAATGTCCAGGGACTTAAAGCCCAGGGATCTACTGCCCCCGCGCCCCCCGCCAGTGGTTCCCAGGCTGGATGCTGGCCTCGTCCAAACTGGGGAACAGCGTGAAAATTAGGGCTGTTCTAGGGTCTCCCAGAGCGAGCTGCAACGTTGTAAAGATGGCTGCGGCAGTGGTGTCTAAGCTTGAGGCTGTGGTCAGCTCATGCTTGTGAAATGTTTTGGGCCGATGGAATGTGGCAGAGTGCAGCGACGGGTTGGGACGTGGGTGACCACAGGCCCTGTCGCTCTGTCGAAGCCCCGAGCTCTGTCCTGCAGCAGCCTGGGGAGGACCTGAAGACGGTGCAGGCCGTGGACCCCGCGGCCAGTCACCTGCCCACTCTGCCTTGTTCCTGCGCTGTCCCGTCGGCCATCGCAGGGCTGCAGCTTGCACTGGGCCTGGCGCTCTGCTCTGCTGGCATCCGCTGGACCTTCTTGCCTGGGCCTGGAGGGCGCCCTGGCTTGGCGGCTGCGTGAGGACGGTGGCGGCTCTCCTGGGTCGCAGGCTGCTGGGACAGCCTGGGTCCGAGTCGCGCTCTGCTCCCAGTGAAATCCAAGGTGCCATCAGTGAGGGTGGTGCCCTGTGACCCCAACGGAAG